>JAULKM010099563.1:0-10822 GCA_032355605.1 Rubia tinctorum
TTACCAAAACTCTTCTAAGTCAACATGACCGAGTTTATGGCTTCATTAATAATAATAAAAATAAACTAAAATGATCATACAACCTCATTAAAAAACCCAATGGGAAAAAGAGTATAGCGTTGAACTCCTAAAAATACTAAACTAAGAAAATAATAATAAATGATATTTTGACCTCTTATCACGCGCAGCCAGAAACGGACACCGGCAACACAAAAACGAGCAGCGAAACTGGCCCTTCACCGGCGGAGGGACCCTACAACCGACGGCAAACATTATTCAGCAATGTCCAACCCAAACAATCTAGATCTAAACAAAACACACATTTTCTCGGGATAGAACGCCGCTGTGGGACGTCGACATAGCTCTGGGATTGGACGGCCTTAATCCGGAGAATGGCGGGGAGCGAAGAAGAAGTTTCCACAGTGGCGGGATGGAGGGCCTTCGGGAAGAAGAGGTAAAAAAACAGGGTTTGCTTCACAATTTCTGGGAAAACCGCTGCCAAGCTTTGACCAAAACCTGCAATTAAATGAGGTCGCATTCAGTAAATGCGACCTCAACTTCCTTTTCTTGTTTCCTCAATTTCTACTCAATTTCCGGATTAAACATTGAAGAGGGCGCATTCGGTAAATGCGCCCTCAACATCAATTTCCGTAATTACCGCCGGTGCTGGAAAAAAACATTGAAGAGGGCACATTTGGTAAATGCGCCCTCTATTTTTAATTATAAAAAATCTAAGTGAAGTCGCATTCCCCTTTCGCATCTGCTGAATTCTACTGTAGCACAAAATAGAGAATTTTCTCAAAATTTTAATCCACAAGTTATCAGAGCTGGGGCATCCATGTAAAGCATTTGCAGCAAAAGAACAGAGAGAGATCCAAAATATAGGAAACAACCCATTGAGAGGAAGCTTTTTTAGTTTCAAAGAGTAGCAATGGCAATTGGCAAGATATCTGATTGCCATTTTAGAAACAAACCTATATATGATAAGTAAAAGGAGATCATGTCCGAAATTGAGGGGAAATTTCTATGTGCTATCGACATGTAATGATGTAAGAAAAACAGAAATCGTGATCAAGAAAGTATTGTTCACAACAGTTTATATTAAGCTGGAAACTAGAATGTTGTCAAAGCACTGACACCGATTCTTAGAGTCTTTGATCACCGATCTAATGATAAACAGTTTCACCGATTTCCAAACACCGATGTTAATCTTAGCCCGGTTCTCAAAAAATGGTGTTGGTATGTACATCACCAGATTTTTTGGAAACCGGTTTTCAAAAAAATAGATGTTATTATTGAACCAGTTTTTTGTGCACTGGTTCTCAAAAATTAGTGTCATTGAACCGATTTTTTTATGTACCAGTTAAATAAAACCGGTGTTGTTATAGATACGGTTTTTGTTGGAACTGGTTCTAAAAAATTGATGTTATTATAGAACCGATTTTTGTGTGTACCAGTTAAAATGCCGCACTTCAACACTTGCACTCAGCTACGACTAGAAAAATGGCAGGAAAATCCACACTACAAGAAACATCACATATCACTTTGTCTTTTCACCTCGATTTTTTTACTTAGGTAACCAAAGTAAAAAATTCTTTTAACTCGGTTATTATTTTTTTCAAAATAAAAGATATTGTTTACCTCGATTATAAAATATTACAGAGGTAAATAATATGTTATTTACCTTGGTTATTTTTTAACCAATGTAAAAGATCTAAAAAATGAAGTAAATGTTCTTACCGAATAGCGTGCGATGTCACATATATTGTTTTATGAGAACACCCGACTTCGCATTATATGTCGTTAATAGCGACATACATAGTTTATAGCGCATTATATGTCATTTTATAGTGTGCAATAGAAGACCAACGTCGGTGGTATGTTACACTTTAGAACTTTTAGAGGTTAAAATTATTTGAAAATGATTGATTTTGGTCTACAAATGTAATTTTCAAGTGTTTCAAAAACCATTGAAGAAAATGGCGTTGAATGGTACTATTAAAAATGGTTTTTAAAATAATGCACAAATAAAATTGCACATATATTCAATTATTGCTCAAATAAGGTACTTAAATTATTAGAAAAGCAGTATAAAAATATCCTTACAATTAGTGCATTAATTCGAATAAGAATTTTCTTAATTCCAACAAAACATGAATTGCAATAAACTCAATCAGCTCGAATTATGATGACCTTGAAGGCAATCAGCCCACGGGTTCTATGGCCTTGAAGAATAAGGTGTCCACAATGCATAGGTGGTTGTCAACGAGGAACTAAGAAAAACCATTTGGGGACAAAGCCTTGATCTTCTCATGCGCCACTCTCTCCCGTAGCACCCCAGCACAACCGGGGTCTTGTCATTTGATGGGAGTGGTACAATGTCCATTGCGATGTACCGAATCACAAAAAAATAATGATAATTATATATATGCATTTAAAAACTAATAATATTAATTTAAAATCAAATAATTACATGCTTAATTAGCTACTTAGGCCTTACCAAGGTGGATTTTGTCCCGAAGTTTTGCTGCTTTAGAGTGCAGTGGAAGCTTGGGCTATCAGCAACCATTGCATAGTATTCAAGGTCAAACACAAGAGGCTCTGGGGTGCTCCGTTGTGCTCCGTTGTGTATAAAAATAATAAAATATTAATTATCATAAGTTGGGAATATATATGAGTAAATATATATGTAAAATTAGTCGTTGACCAGGAAAAAGGACTGACTAGAGGACCATTTGCCAACCATTATTCATGAATATTATAAGAAAATGATGAGGCCATAAAAGCCTTAAAAATCAAAGAGTGTGACGTCGGTCATGCGTCGCATGTACATGTCGCACTAGTAGAGAGCTTTCAATTAAAGGCAGCAGGTAAATGCGGTTCTCCAAAAAATGCCTTTAATTGACGTTTCCGAGTTTAGAAACATACCTTCGTGTCTTCGAATTTTGGTTTGAGGTGGTTTTTGATATAATGAAGGTGGTTTTTCAAAAACCGCCTTTAATTAGGGTAAATTAAAGGCGGTTGTGTCAAACTGCCTTTAAAATTGATGCTTCCCCAGTTTGCAAACAACGAACAAATGTTTTTTGAACTTGGAAAACATGTGGTTTCCATGGCTCAAGATCAGATAAAGTTTGCGAGTTCGTAAATCTTTCGTGACCATTTTCCGAGGTCGGAATATGTTGTAATTCGCGTCTTCATACATACGTAAAATCTTTACGCATTTGGAAAACATTATAGTATTAGAAAAAACACTCATTTCATTATATGCAGAAAAAAACAAAAAAATTGAAGTCAACATTCAATAGTCATCTCCAATACGAATGAAACTTGATTTCAACATTCAAATTAAAGTCATGTCACAGTCATCAAACATTCTCAAAAATTCATCATCAAATGAAACCTAAATTCAAACATCCAATTTTTATCTCCAATACTAATAACACGATAAAGCTTGGAAAATTCATTCTTTGACATCTTCAATGTCGATGATTGAAGTTGATTGGTGCGATTATTGTTGGGAGTTCGATGCTAGGTGGCGTTCATATTGTCGGTGAGACTTTTCAAGGAATCTAATGTTTGCTTTCAAGGCTCACAATTTCGTGCACATCAATTTGTAGCAATCCTTGAATCCTTTCATGTATGACTTTTCAGTGCCTACAAAATATAGTGAACAAAATATGAATTATTGAAACAATAAATAAAACACAAAAATTGAAGCGAACTAAATTGACGTAAACTAATTTTTGACTTACCTTCCTCAATTCGTGGCCTTTTGATCTGCTAGAGTGCTTCAGTGGGTTTAACATACCACTTACAATCTATCAACACCCATTCTTTGTTCTCAAAGTAAGTTGTCGAAATATTTTGGCCCCTTTTCCCATATGGTAGACGGGTCAACACCTTATTCAACGTCGCAAATGCAACATATGCCTAAATATAGCCGCTTTGGGATTGATTTTTCTACCCTCAATTATCAAATAGAATAACATGGGGGTTGTGTAATTAGGCTCAGGAAAGTGCCCGCCCTGGGGGACCAAACTCCCATTTATGATCTCGTATGTGATACGATTATCTATGCTCAATAGGGTAAATGTAAGGAAGCACCTCTAATCTATCACGATGCAAGTGAATCTAGCCATTCTCTAATCAATAGGGTTAATGTAAGGAAGCACCCCTAATCTCTCGGGTTTGCCTAAATCCAATCTATCCATGTGGAAGCACCTCTCACTACACTCGACCGGGTCAATGTAAGGATAATCAACATCTAATGGCCACTTCTCTCGATGGTAGCAATATCTAACAGACCATTGAGATCCTCCGAGAAAAAAAATTCTGAGTGTGTGTATAGGCATTAGGCAGTCTAACATATTTTTAATAATCCATCCATTAATCGGGATATCTTTTCCACCTATTTTAGTACTATAATCCCCGTTCCCCAAATCACGCATATTAGCATAAAATTGCAAACATAATCAAATGAAAGAAAAATTTTGACATGTTGTTTACTAAAAGGTTTGAGGGGATCGGCCAACCCTAAAGCCAGGTACTCACTGAATTCGAAAAGATATGCATCTAACAATTTTCCCTTCTCACGTATTGATTCATACCTATTTTGAGCAAATTTAGAGATGAACCTTGTGTCATCAAAACTGGCATTGTCTCTGGTCAAACGAGATCTCAGGTTTCCACGGCCTGAACCTCTCCTAGCCATGACAATATGTAGCTTAGTTTAGCAAGAGGTGGGAAAATTTCAATTTCTTTTGCAAGTTCGTAAGCCTAGGGTTTTTATGGAATTAGGGGTTAAATTCTGAAATTTGAATCAACCTCTGTTTTTGGGATTTTCCATGTTCAGAATTAAGGATTTGTCTCTATGTAATAGGGAGGTGAAATAATTTTGAGCTCCAAAATATATTTTTTGGAATAAATGGGCTCTTTCAATTTTCTAGAGGTGCTCGAAAAGGTGGTACGAACTTGGAAAGTCATTTTTTGAGCTCGAAAAATGATGTCGTACATACATGTGTAAATGAGATGAATTTTTTCCGAGCTCGGAAACATGTCTGGCCAATAAATATGAAGCCAAGATACATTTTCGAGCTCGAAAAAGCATCTGCACTTTTGGCATCCAAGTCAATTTTTTAAGTTACATGCGACACATAAATCCATAACATGAACCTCGAAATTTTATAACCAAAACATTTTCACTCAACAAAATCCATACATTCTCAAACTAAGAATCCAAACATTATCTAAGCACAAGAATCCAAATTTTGATCAATCAAACACAAGAATCCAAACATTATCTAATAAAATTCAATCCAAATTCTCAAATGCAATCCAAATTCTCAAATTAACCCAATCAAACTCTTCTACCCAATCATTTTATCAACAACAAAGTCCCCCCTCCCCCTTCCTCGTCTTCAGCCCTGAAGTTTTCTTCAACGGCTTGACCCCCATTTCCATCATCCCCGCCACGATCTTCATCATTATCATCTTCACTCTCCGTAAATACCGGCTCGAAGTTAGGCAGCTCATCATCATTTCTCAATTGCAGATGGTGGCCTTGGGCTTCCAGGAACGCAACGTGCTGGGAATGGACATGGTCAACATCTCCTTCGCCTCTGTCATGTCCGCACGCATACGGTCAAAATACTTAGTCACCCTAGCTTTCCAACTGCCGGCAGTATTTGTAAATCAACAATAAAAAATAATTGGTTAAAAGTAATTTCATAAATACATTTTG
The DNA here is from genome assembly GCA_032355605.1 of Rubia tinctorum. Taxonomy (NCBI): domain Eukaryota; kingdom Viridiplantae; phylum Streptophyta; class Magnoliopsida; order Gentianales; family Rubiaceae; genus Rubia; species Rubia tinctorum. The sequence continues at coordinate 5,741 of JAULKM010099563.1, forward strand.
AACTAAAATGAAAATAATATGTTAAAAAAATTATCACGTACGGGAGCTCGATGCCTCGTCTATTTCTGCATTGGCTTCATAAGCTCTCTTGCCAATTTTCCCACCTGTTATTGGACGATACTCCCACTTTCCTTTAAAGCTGAGACTAAGCTACATAAGTTGGAACCATCTATTGTCTTAGTATTCCATCCTAAGAGCCTTGTCCTAAGGAATAACACCCATCTTCTTCAACGTAGCAGTTATCAAACTGCCGTGGGGGAGATCTTTCTTCTTCATTTGTGCCACCTTTAACATGAATGAGATAATGAAATACCCGGGGTTTATCTTGACCCCCCTCAATGACATAGTAAAATAACATCAGGTTAGCAACAGTCAGCTCGCAAGTGTCGACAAAATATTGAGACATGTCCACTCATACACTAGGCATTGCTCTACAGTCAACACGGTGATATCATAGCTCTCTGTCTTTCCCACATCACTTCCTGCCCACCTAAAATATTTACTAGCCATAGCGATCGGATAAAGTGGGGTAGTTTCGCTCACCCCCAGCCAAACATGTGTGTGATAAATTTATAGGGGATCATTGAGGTCATCAGACCTTAATTTCTCGGGGGTGGTGTAAGGGGATTCTAGGGCTGCGTTAATTGTATAAGTAGTGACAAATACTTCTTTTCCATTAACCCTAGTTAAATCACGATCACTCCTACTTTGACATATAATAGTATCACTTCATCCACATGAACAGGTTCATCCATACACATTAGTTTTTCTAAATGTTGTGTTTTTTAAATGTGCGAGGAAATAGTTTAAGTTTAATTCTCCTATGGACGATGCTAATATAATCTTCGAATTTGTAACTCTCCTATTCAAAAATGCTACATACCTTTCCTCTGCCACATTGTTAACGAATTTAGGGGGTTTTCAATCTCTGTGACCGGACTAGGGTTTCGATCGCTTGACTTTAATTTTGCGGCAATGCCATTGCTTCTCATTGTGAATAGATATAGGGTTATAGAACAAAAACAATTTTTGAATTTGGGATTTTTGAGTTGGCCAATATAGGGTTTCGATTATGGGATTCGAAGGAATTTCCCATTATAACTTTTTTTAATTGAGGAAAATAGTTTCCAAACTCATTAATGGGCCCGGTCTATTGTACTACAACTACGGGGACTTTGCGAGATCAGAAAAGTGATCGTCAGTGTTTTCCGAGTTCAAAAAAATACTCGTATCGCAAAAAAAAATCAACATTAGGGCTTTCATATGGTTATGTTTTACCCATTTGAAAAACAATGGACTTTCCCACTATATCCCTCCTCTCACAAAACACCCAAACCCTAAACGTACTACAATCCTTTCCATTAAGATTTCATTGGTTGAATATTGAAGGTATGTTTTCCTTCCTATTTCTCATCTAATCCAAATTCTCATTGTAATTTTTGTTCTTGGAATGGAATTTGTTTGACATGTGGCTAGGAGCTATGAAGGAGCATTTCATATCCTTTCATTGATCAAAAGGGTAAATCCTTGCTTCAATATTTGGCTAGGGTTTACTATTTTGGAACTAAAATCACCAAAATCAAAAAATTTAGTGTCATGATGTTAGCTAGGGTTCACATTGTGTCATTTAATGAGTTATATTTCAGGTGGGATTTTTTTATTAAGCATGAGTTGTGCATTATATAATGGATTTGGTGCCTAAACGGTGTTGGATGATGAAATGATGCATTGGATTTGACTCGTACATTTTATATTTCCACATTTATTGATTAACTAAAGTATTAGAGTGTTTAAATTTTGTGTTACTTACTATTGTGCTAAAACTCCTATGTTAATTAGTCTTCAATGTACACAAGCCCTAAAAAAAATTATATTCTAAGTTTACATGGAATTTTGGGTTTGTTTACATATTAGTGAATTTAATTATCCGTTATGGTGTTATGGAGTTAAGTTGATGACCAATGGAGATGTGACCAAGTGAATCTACATTCTGTTGATCTACACCTTGTGAGTGACTTTAATAATTTAATTTCCAAATTCAATTTTCATTGCTAGGACATTTATTTCCAAAAGTGCTTACTTTCAAATTTTCTATATTCGCTTCCAACCGCAAGGAATGGGAATCACTACTCGTAAGAAGATATCAACAATGCATGGAATTCATTGTTGATTGCAAATAATGCTTAATCGTTCCGTAACAATGGGGAATCCCAATGTGGGTAGGGACAGTGCAATATTCTAAACATTGAGCCTTAGACATGTCGGAATAGTTTTGTAGCGATTTCTAATGCTATGTATAGAGTATTGCTCGGTTAGTGTTATCTTTACATTTTTGTTCAGGTGCAACATGATATCTTGTATTGCGTATAAATTGTGGCTGTGTATCAAGGATAGTTTCGTTCTTGGAAAATTAATGAAATAAAATTTATACCACAAGAAAAGAGTCTATTTCCGAATCCAGAAAGTCTTTCTCCTCTTCCTTTTTTTAAAAAAAAAATCATTGGTCAAAATGCTATTTCCGAGTACGGAAACATATGACAAGAAACATTTTCCGTGTTCAGAAATTAAATTTCATTTTCCAAGAACCAAAACGAAGATATTGACCATTTTCAAACTCAGAATTACAATTTTTACAAAATCGTAAACATCTACATCGTATGCTAGGGAGAACTAAATTTCCAAGTTCGAAAACTATTTAAAGGTGGTTCCCTGCCTTAATCTAATGCGATTTTTAACTGCCTTCATAACCCCCTTTTAAAGGATGTTCTCGGAACTGCCTAATTTTCTGATTAATTAGAGGTGGAACCATTAAAGACACTTAGAAAGTTCCTTTAAATTGCCAATAGAACCGCCTTTGATAGGCCTCTCCTACACTAGTATCGGTCCAAGACAGTGGCATGGTCAACATGTACGCTCAACAGTCGACCAGACTAAACATGTGATCGACATAAGAATGATTTTGAATTTACAAATTTAGAGCAAGTTTAAACGTATGTAGGGGACGTCGGTAACCGATCGGTTAAACTGGCAAAGGTAAAATATATCACCAAAATTATGAATGTATGATGTTGCACTAGATTCGAACACACTGAAGGTTAACCGTTCGGTGACCAGTGTCACAATTAAACCTAGCATCTACGGCCAAAATTGTATAAAAAAAAGAAGAAAATCATGCTTGAAAAATAGAAAATTACATAAAAATCGCCCAAAAACATACCAAACATACCAAAACATAGTACCAAGATTGATATATAAGGTATTCACACTCTAAATAATCCATAAGAACTAGAAAACCAAAAACACACCCAGCAACAAATTCAACACCATAGAAAAAAAATCAAGGAAAAATCGTCAAAATGTAGGTGTTGGAAGAGTTGGAAAAACCATACCTTTGACAAGAAGATATGATGGGGCGGGGAATAATCGAATTCGCGAGAAACTTGAAAGTAAATGCTTGAACTGATTCTGAGGTGGACTCCATATATAAATGTTTTGGAAAACATCGTTTTGGACCCTTGTGATGTCCGCCTTTACATGTACAGCTACATCACACGGTCAACGACTCAACCGACAACTAACCAAACCATGATTGACGTCACACATATGTGTGAGCCTGTCAATTTCAGCTCGCTAGCACAACAAATGAGCTTGTATTTAACCAAAATGAATAAAAGTGACTTTCATAACAGTTAATAGTATATTACAAACTAAAAAATAAGTAATACAAATTTTTATGAACTTTATTAACATTCGGTTTTATCGGAATTGATTTTGGCAGAACCGGTCAACTTTTTTCTTTTTGCACTTAGGAAATATTAATGATGTTAAGGATTGAAATAAATTTCAGAAGTCAGAACTAGGAATATAGTTTGTATTTATAACAGAGCTCCCTGATGATTTTCTTAATTCCATTATTGAATAATATAGTTTAGTGCATCTGTATCTGCTCATCAAACCGGGGATGATGAAGGTGTAGAAGAATGTGACCATCAGTTCATCTTTATTGTGTGTGATGTCAATGAAAACAAAACTAACAAAGAATGTAGCGATTTCTTATTAGTTTGTCCATCTATTCTGATCATGGATGAAGGCAGGGAGATGTTTGTGATCACGGGCTATTCTGGATCAGACATTCGCGATGTTTCGATGAAGCAATTCAACACAACTTCCAGCTCTAGAGTTTTTTTGGATCCATCAAGGCTTTTGGAGAAGGGATATCACTTATGGGAGCATCGCAGATCATAAAAACTACCCTGGGGCAATAATTGCATTTTCTAGTTGTGTACAATTGTCCTCCACCGAGGTAGAAAAGTCAGTCAATAGTTTGAATTTAATAAAAAAAGTGTGGTAAAAAATATTTGCTTGTTTGAGAATGATTGAAACAATAAAATCTCATAACCGTAGATTGAAAATTAAATAACATTAAAAAAATTCTTAACTAAACAAATGTTCCAAATTCAAATAATTTTTTTGTTCCACTCAAGCGATGAAGCAATAAAACTAAAATGATGACCCAAAAAAAACCTTGAACACTATCGGTCCAGAAACATCTAACAGCTCGAAGAATTGCGTGTCCCCAATCCTCATATTGTGAGCATCAGGAAATTTACCAAAACCCTTCGGAGAGATGGTCTTGAGCCTCCTGTTCCCTAAATAGTTCATGTGCCACCCTCTTTCGTAGCACCTCAACACAATAGGTGTATTGTCTTTTGGTAGAAGTGGAACGATGTGCCTTGGGATGCACTAAATTATAAATAGTTCAATATAGTTATATATATATATATATGAATGTAATCTACAGAAAAGGTTAAATGAAAATAAAATACATGTGTAACAGGTAGGACTTACCAATATTGGAACTTGACCGAAGTTCATTTGGCTTAAGGTGCAACTGAAATGTGAAGTATCGCCAAAGTAATACTGCGAGTGCTCCTCCTCCGAATTACTCAAGATCTACATTGGTCAGTGATGTTATGACTAATTAAATAAGAACATAAGTAACCAAATTGTTGTGCGGAATGGAGAAAGAACAGAAAATATGAACGAAATTAACAAGACACGAGATTTACGTGGTTCACCAAT
>JAULKM010099564.1:0-10822 GCA_032355605.1 Rubia tinctorum
AAACTTATACCCGACTACCCCTTTTTTTCCTCCTATTTTTTTGGGTACAACTGCACACTTCAATGGTTTTGGGTACAGCCGCACTTTCAAAAAACTCGAGGTTATATTTGCACATAACAAAAAATTGAGCGTCATATACGCACTTCATTCAATTTTTAAATTTCAAAAAATACCATCAATCAAATGTAAGAATAGCACATATATTTTTTTAAGTCAATTTTTTTAAAACTTTGACTCAAATCTCATTGATATATCAATGGATTATATTATTATAAGTAATTTTGTTAAATTTGACAGGAAGTACAACCCCCATCCCATTACGTTTGACCACTTTACTTTTTCACGGTCTCTATTGGTCATCTTTGACCTTCAATATCTCTAGCTACGTATATCAATTTTGCATAAAAATTTGATATTTAGAAAATATATGTTAAGATGAATCTAACAATATCTCACATGATATTTTTATCATATATATAATTTTATTAATGGTCAAAATTGACTAAATTTGAATTTGAAAAAGTTACGTGGTCAATAGTTGTGGGACGGAGGGAGTATATTATTATTAATTATTAGTTTTTTATAATATATTTTTTATGTAATCAAAAATATTAATCGTCAATCATGTGCATTGAACATCGTGAAAAATGTGACAATTCTAGTAGAATGTGGGAAGTGCAAGAGTTTAAATTTAAAATTTCTTACCATGTGAAAAATATTTGTATTAATTTAAGCTATTAAATGAATGATTGCATTGATGACAACATTCTCCAAATTTTGTTTTCTCTGTCTAACAATATGGAGAACCAAATTTTGATTCAAGAAAATCTCTATTTTGGAAACCATATGGAGGATTTGTTGGAACAAAAGTGTCCAAAATCTCTAAAAACAATGAAATTTCTACTATGGAAAATCTATTGAACTTGTTCTAAGATGGTATTACACAAAATTTGGATAAGTAAAATATACAAACATGAAATTTCATTTTAGAGCATTTCCTTCTTAGACATTTCACTCGCTCGATTGGTTGATCGTGTGTGTGTGTCACACGTTGTCTTCTTCTTCGTCGGAACTTCTGACTTCGCCTGAGTCGCGCTGAACTAGGACTTGAAGATTTTGCTGGATAATTTCGGAGACACCGGATAAACAGTAGCTAGAGGAGCTGAATTCGTTGGAGATAGAGATCGATGTGAAACACCGCCGGCGAACGAATCTGAAGCTGAACATCTGGCTTCTGCGGTGGAGATTTGGTCCGAGCAACGACGGGAATTGGAGCTATAATTGATGGCGAGCAGAATGGTTGTTCGATTGGTAGAAACGATGGAGCAACGACGGACAGCAACGGTAGTCAGAACTCAACTTGAGTGGCGGGGGCGAGGATGTCATGTTGTGGTCGCCCTTTAAAAAAATTGTAAACAATTTTGACAATAAAAATATGAAGGTACCAACTGATGTCGCCCTACGATACCAATTGTTGACGACAAATATGATGGTCACAAAAACTTTTGATTTGCTCTGATACCAACTGATATGAATTTCCTTGCTAAAACTCTGGATTGCGAAATTTAAATCTTTGCCTGAATTAAGGGACTCACAAACCCTAATATGGCCGCACAAATTGATCACCAACTAGCTCCCGAAATTAGCTCTTAACTCAAAAAATTACTTATTAACTAGCCCGCATGCCGGATTAGCTCACAAATAAAGGGTATTGATACTTAATTAGCATGCAGGATTAAGCAACAATGAAAACACTCGTAATCAATTGAGTATCAACTCAATTATTCTAAATATATGATTGATAAAAAGTGTGTAAAATTTGTGAATGGCCTCCCTTTTTATAGGGTTAAGGTCCGGCCACTACAAGCATAAATATAGTGAGATTTGGTAATTCCCGAAAGATTTATGGCAGTTTTAAGAAGGTAAAATCATATCTAACTAAAATACCTAAAATAAAGCTGATATATAGCCGAATTTATCAAGATGAATCTTGAAAGAATATTTCCGTATCTAATTTTACCAAATCTAATTCAATCAGAATTAAAACTCCTAATATACAATATTTCAAAATTATGAGCACAGTGTCTCACTAAAAAAACTAGTGAAAAAAGATTGTAGTGTTAAATTCATAAAAATACTAAAAAAAAAACTATAATAAATGATATTTTTTAATATCATATCACTAAATTATGTACTTTTGACTCCTAATGGATGCAAGAAAGCATATTTTCCTCTATATAGCTATCAATAACTTATCTTGTGATCACATTAGATATCTTTTCCAATGCAACACAACTTTAATTTCATACAAACCATAACCAGATATAGTCAAATGAACGCAAATGTAGTTGATTGAAACAGTAACAAGAAAACCTACCACAAGCAAAGCTTTGACATGGTCCATAGTTAATGTAGTCTTGGCATCTCCTCCATCTTTGAGCTGCAAAAGAACCTGCAAAAAATCCCTCCTCTCTTAACCTGCCCATCAATATGTGTCCTCTACTCAATTATTCGATCGAAAACCTGTTCTAGTTTGGAAATGACCACTTTCATCTCCTTCTTTGCACCCTGTAAATCAAGCCAAGCCAACCATGGGAAGAAATCAGACACATTAGGCGTCCCCAACAACTTTGTCACCTCTCCGAAAATCTCCCTGAATTCGGCCCTGATATCCGCCCGTTCTTTCCCTCAATGGTACCACCCCACAACATGCATGTGATCACATTTAGGACTGTCAAGAACATTTGCTCTCCTACATTAACAAAACTTCCCTTTCGATCATACAAGTACTTCACAGTTTCCCTCATTTCTTGTTAATGTGAACGCGAGTAGTGTTAATTAATGACATTCTATAAAATTACAGATAGATGTTGAATTGCAACAAAAAGACAATCTCGATACAACCCGACTCTTCAAGTGGAACGGGAAGCAGTAAATAAGATATATCCTTAGTGTAACTGTCCTAATGTAAGAATCATGGGCTTCTGTCATAAAACGAATATGAGATATGAAGAGGTGACTCATGATCTTATATACTAAACAAATATTTTTTCAACCACCAACTTGTAACTCTCAACACTTATCTTTCTCCTGTAAGAGTAGACTGCTCCAAGATTGGCATGCCCTAGCATGTCCTTGACACAAACCTTTCTTAGCATCCGCCACTCTGCGCCATAAGGCGTGAACACGTTGTTGCGGCCGCCATAAGCCATGGATGTGATCACTACAGCAGGATCCCGATTCGCGAAAGTTATGTCCCGATCTTTGAGCACCCTGCGAGCTATGTCGGGTGAAGAAATGACGACGCTGACCTTTCCCCCGAGCCTGAGTGAGAGGATTTGACCGTGGGTTTGAGCCAGGGTTACAAAGTAGAAGTGTTCAGGATCAAGAAAAGGGAGGCTACCCACCAGAGGCAGACCCCATAGCCCAGGTGGAAGTGGTTTTTGAACTATTCAGGTAATAGCACTCTAGGCTAGCCATGTTGCGATAATGATAGTAAGTGTTGAAAGAACAAGATGATTTTCATGGTTATCATCATCAACATACATTATTTTGTACCAGGATGAGCTTAGACTGTGGAACTGGAAATTGGGATTCTTGATCATGGTTTTAATTCTTTTGTCAAAATTTCCAAGTCAATGAATGAAACTAGTTAGTGGTTTTAAACAAGGTATGGAATCAAACAAGAAGAAGAAAGGATATTATTTGAGTGCGGTCACGTCGACATGAAGAGTGGATAAAATTCTTTTTTTTTAAAAAAAAAAACAATCTTTACAAAATGCTGTGAAAACGCTCATCGCCGATTACAATGAGTGAAATTGACAGCCAATCTAACTAACTTCTTGCAATAACTAAGGTATTGCAATGATATCTAAATTACATGTAAACCAGGCTGATCGTCTGTACTATTACATATCAAAGATCCAATAAAAACGGTTACATCGCCCTCGGAGATATTAACTTACTTCCTGCGAAAATCATGATAACTTGGCAAAGAGGAGCGTATCACGCATCAATATCACTGCGCCAAACAAGGATCTTCTACAATTGTAACACCGCTTGATCCAACCACAATCTATGTTGTCCAAACTATAAACACCTTGAAAATCATAGATCTGACACAGTTCTGATGTATCTAAATTAATGGAAACCCAAAATAAAAAAACCATAAACGAAATTATGAACACATGATCTGTAAAGCAGATAAAAAATAAGACATCAACGTGAACAACTAAATCGAGCTATCATCATGAACCTAGCGATCTAATTAATCAGGTCGAAGAACAAAACTAATTTGTGGAGATAAATCTCACACTTATTGAATAAAATAAACATGTATTAAAATAAACTATTGTTCCCATTAGGGGAGATGGGGGAAATTGAAGAAGAAGAAGGGTTTCGGCAAGCTACACGGATGTGGCTTGGTTTTTTTCCGAATGAGAGAGGCTGCTTATTGTCTGACAAAAGTCTTTTTAAAAAATAACTCTAGTGAATTGAATTAAAAGATAAATTAAATTTTAAAAATTAAATAGGAATTAGTGTTTATATTACTCTCAAGTCTTTGACAAGTACAAACATAACTTCATTTTTTAAAGTATATATATAATACTCCCTCTGTCCCAACCCAAATTACAACCCCCATCATTGCACACTATTCGAGAAACATGTTTGACCTTTAATATGTTTAGTTACATACAATAACGGTAAATAAAAATGGATATTTAGAAACTAATTGTTAAGACAATTTAAACAATATCACATACGATAATATTATTTCTCATATGTCTATTCAAATATGCGGTCAAAGTTTGATAGAAAATAGTGTCATAAAGTTGGTGGGTAATTTGGGCTTAGACAGAGGGAGTACTTATTTTGTCTAAAGTCTTGGCCAAAAATGTCCTCGATGATTTTATAAGACAAAGATCAAAATACACCTCTAATTAAAAAAATGCGTGAAATGGAAAATGTCTGTTTGTCCATCCCCAAATTTCTAAGTCCTTAAATTCATTTTCCCCTCTCGGGGCTCGCTTGCTCATCCCCAAATCTCTAAATTTGTGTATCTCCCTCATCACTTGCTAATCGTCCAATCACCCAGAGGAATTGGAACCATCGATAATGACGAACCTTGGAGACAGTGATCTTAATTTTCCTTCTCTGAAGTTGCTTACTCGTCCCTAAATCCCCAAATATGTTTCTCTCCCTCATCTCTATCTCGTCGTCCAATCACCGAGAGGGATAGGTTGTATGAGAGGCATTGGAAGCATGAGCGGCGACGATCTTTGAAGACAGTGATCATTGTCGGGGAAGAAAAAGAAGGGCCACCATCGGGGAAGATGAAGTATTGCCATCATCGAGGATGAAAAAAAATGATAGTTGGGAAAGATGACGAAGGTGGTCAGTGGGGATGGCAATGGGGTGGAGCGGGTGCAGATTATTGTACCTCTATGCCCATACCCACCTAAAATTTTCACATCCATACCCGCCTCATCACCCTTGACCGATACAACATAAAAATCTACCCCTACCCCCATCCGGTATGACATAAAATCGAACTCCGCCCCTATCACCCGCTTGGGTCACTGCCCACCTCAAATCCATTGTAATCACCCCACTTGTATCTCCAAAAACCCCTAAAATATGCTTTATTTTAACAATTTAATATAAAAATAGTGAAAATATTATAGCAAGATATGTGCATTATAGATAAATAACAATTTATTATACATTAAATTAGAAAGTATATAGTGGGTTTCTTGAGGTATATACATGCTCGACCGACTACCCATTTTTGGTATCATTTTTTTATCTATGCCCGCTCCGCCTCCATCAAAACTACCTTCATACCCGCCCCATTAGGACGGATGCGAGGCAGACCTCTACCAAAACCGCTTCACTGCCATCCCGATTGAGTTAGAGAAGATGATGGTCGGTGGGTATTTATTTTGTGTGTGGTGAAATGTACTTGGGTGGTAATTGTGTGGTGGTGGTTGCGCGGTGTGGCTGGAGGAGGTGGTTCTGATGGTTGTGCGGTGTGGCTGGAGAAGGTTCTTGTGTGGTGTGATGCAGGAGGTGTGGCTGGAAGATTAGGTTGTGATGGTTGAGCAATGTGGTGAAGGTATGGCTGGAAGATGTAGTTGTGATGGTTATGCGGTGTAGCAGAGGAGGTGTAGCTAGAGGTTGTAGGGTGTTTCTCGGTCCAAGACTGGATTGGAATCGGAATGACATAAAATTTAGGATTGTGGACCGGACCGGTTACTGAATATTTAGGACTAGAATCGGAACAATATGATTTTAAATCGGTCCAAACCGATTGGACCGGATTTTAGTATAGTTTATTTATTTTTGCTTTAAAATTTTAATGTTGGAAAAATTATTATAATATTTTTTTACTCTAAAAGATTTCAAAATAAAAGCTATTAACTTACCTTAACTAATATTTCTCTCACATATTTTACAAATCACTCATTTTTTCTAAAAAAATTCTTCGTTTACTATTCTTCTTAAACATATAAAATTATGGATCTTTTGTGGCTTCACAGTAGAAAGATTTAGCTTGGGAAAATTTGTCATGTAGGAACATACTAGAGTATGGTGTTCGAACGGCTGTCCAAGATCAATTCCTCGTTAATTTAATCACATAAATTATGCGAATAAGATTATTCTACAAAATTCAAATCACAAGAATAAATTTGTTCTTTAGCACTAACATTATCATTAATACGATATAATACAACAATAAGGGTGTCATTGTGTCTTTCGGGGACTCCCATAAGGGTGTCATTGTGTCCTTCGGGGACATCCCATAAGGGTGTCATTGTCGCACATTACTACTCAACAGACGGTGTCATGAACATAATTAGACAAATGCAATAATTTACAAAACTTTGGACAATTATACTATGTAATTTTATCCTTTTTAGGGAATCATACTATAAAATTTAATTAGTCGGCCATTAAAAGAACAAACGACCACTGCCATCAAATTCTACAATAATGTGGTGAGTTTACGAAAAGGTTACTAACTTTTTTTTAAATACGATAATTTTTATTAATACTTTTCGGCCAAACTAGCTTCGTTTTTATGAGTATCAAATCAATCACTTTTTGAATAAGATGTTTTGACGTGTTCATTGTTAAACTTGGCCATAGTTTTTTTCTATCTGGTTTCCCTGACTATGGAAACCTGCCAGTACTGCTCTCAAGGATTTGCAAATTGGCCTGAACGTCCTCTTTGTTGTTCTCTGCATCTTAGCTAATAACTTTGGGGGTTGTAACTCCTACCTCTACAGGAATAACTAATGCAGAGGGGGTACATCGGTACCAGTATTTCAACCCCTTGAAATTCCGGTGTCTAAGTAGGGCGGTGCTAGAACGTATTTACATAGGCACCAGTAGTGTACACCGATGTTGGAATATAGATTTCTGCACCGGTATACACTACCTATGCTACAAATCTACATTCCAACACCGGTATACACTACATGTGCTACCAGTCTACATTCATGTGCCCCCTACTTAGGCACAAGTATCTCAAGGGCGCTCGTTTGTACCGATGCTAGTACATAGGTGATCAATAAAAAATGAGTACCAGTACAATCGGTCCTCATTTTTTATTAAAAATAGTTGAAATCAAAATATTTATTAAAACACAAAAAATCACTAAAATATAGAATAGATCATTGAATTCAATAAACACTGAACACTAATATTCAACTAAAATAGGTAAAACTAACTCGTATCAATCTACACTAGTATATTTTTAAAAATGCTTCTAGCAAACGTAGCTAAATCTTGAGCTAGTGTTATTTCTTGAGATAGTGCTATTTCTTGAGCTATAAGCAAGGAATTTCGATATGCCTCTCTAACAATCACGTTATGCTCTTTAAGCCTGCATTATCATTTGAGCATATATAAGCATAAATCAATCACAAATGCAACAACCCACCATTTTGAACATTGAAGGAAGACGCAAGATTCACATTAACCTCTGTGTTTACCTCATCAACCCCCTCCCTCGAATCAATCTGGATCGGTGTATGAAACTCTAGGGTCACCTCTATATGAATTCCCTCAAACTCTTCCTCATCCCCATCCTAGTAATGGATAGAGCTGAAGGGTTTCTTTACATCATCGACGGAGGATGGAATGACGTCGGATTGAGGAGGGCCCTGTGGTGGAGGAGCGGAGAGTGAGATCAGCAGGGTCGGTAAGGGTGATGGGGGGAGCGGCGTGAAGGGCGGAGAGGGACTGAACGGCGGCGGCGGTGGCAGAGAGGGAGAGGTGGTGGAAGAGGAGGGAGAAGAGGGAGAGGAGGTAGAGGAAAGATAGTGGGAGGGCAATGAGGGTGGGTTAGATTTAGGGTTTCTAATTTAATTTACATAGACAAAGTTTTAATGGTTGAGATTCAATCAACAAAAGAAATTAATGGTTAAGATGAAATTAAGTTGGATTTTTTTAAAAGTATGGAGCACATGTACAAATACCAGTGCCCAAAATGCTCATAATGGTGCCTATGTATATGAAAAACAGCTGCTTAGTGATGTTGTAACTGACTTTTTAAAAAATCTTTTTTGAACCCGAGAGCGAACCCGAACTCTTTTTCTAAGTATGGAGCATCGGTCGAAATACCAATGCCCAAATGGCTCATAACTGTGCCTATGTATATGAAAACGGCTGCTTAGACCTATTCTAAATGGGTACATTTATTTTTTTGAACCCGAGCAAATCTGGGAAAAGTATGGAGCACTGGTGTACTTACCCGCGCCTATGTATCTGATACTAGTGTTGTGTCCAATATTTCAAAATTTTAAATAATCTCTCCAAAATTATGAATGAAAATTCTTAAAATTAATTTTCCCTCCATAATGTAGCACCGGTATGGATGAAAAACAATACCAATACTAGTATTATTTTATCTCTAAGTTAACTTTTTAAATTTTACTATTAGTTCCATAGAAGAAACTTGGAGGCTGAGAATCACAAAATTGAAGACACCAAAATTCAATTAAATAAGAGACGATTGTGTCTTTGAAATTCAAGGTACACTGGGTGAACGGAAGAGTCTCTAACATATTATGAAAAATTACGCTATGGTCCAAAAAAATTACGACATTATACACGATTTTATGTTATTCTTGCATAGTCTTAGAAATAGAGAGAAAATATTTTTTTGATAAAATGCTCATCGGCGCTAGTACATGTTATAAAGTAACTTAGAGTTGATTACTTAAACTAAGAAAGAGAAATCATAAAGAATTATGGGTAAGTTCATGAGCTCAATTGTTGATGAATATTTTGTTACGAACTTGGAAAATACAACAGGGGTGTATAGAGTAGCATCATGTTCGAGCAGATTTTAGAATTACAAGTAAAGTTTTTTTTTTGCACTTAGGTCTCTCCGAAATTTTTACGACATTATCCTTCTCTTCAAAATACATATTTATGTTATTTTTGCATAAATATAGAAAGAGAAAGCAAATGATTTTTTTAATGAAATGTTCATCAGCGCTGATACATGTTCTAGAGTTGATTACTTAGAAGTAAGAAAGAGAAATTAGAAAGGATTAAGGATATGTTTGTGTGCCCAATTCTATCGCCACATGAGAAATTTCACTCCTGCTGTGCCAGCAGTTGATTCCCCATTTATCAAATGACCATGCATCATAAACTCTCATTTACTCTGATTCTGGCTTTCTTTGTACGACCGCATCCTTCTGGCAACTATTGCATTTTTTGACGAAGTTGTGTTCGTCTTCGTACACAATGGACCAATAATAATCTGAGACAATATCTTTTTGGTTAAGATGATGGCTCTTTGATGTGATCTGCACCATCCCGCGGACATGTCTTGGGTAATGCGAGCAACTTGACCAGGTCCTACACATCTTAGCAAAGGCGTCATAAAATCCTTCTTGTAGAGTATGCTATCAACGTAACTGTAGGATGACTATTTTAGCTTGACTTTTCTTACATCAGTCTTGTGTGTTAGCAAGAGCCCCGACTCCAAGTATTTCATGATTAATGCCATCCATCCGAGGTCTTTGTCAAGGACTTGGGCCACGGTGTGATTTTTGTGCTTCAAACTCAATAATTAAGTCATTTTGTTGTTGAAGGCTAGAGTAACCCAAAGTAGCCAATTTTCCCAGAGAGTCTGCATTAGTGTTGTTTGATCTCAAGATATGGGTGATTTTGGAGTGATCAAATATCCTAATGAGCTGTCTCATTTTTTCAAGTATTTGATCACCTGTCTCTGTTTAACCACATAGTCTCCTAGGACTTGGTAAACTACGACCTGAGAGTCATTGTAAACATGGATGCTTCAAATGCTCATCTGTATGGCTAGGTCTAATCCGTCGATGAGGGCTTCATATTCCCTTTTGTTATTGGTGAGGGTGAACTCAAATCACAATGTATATTTGTGCTCCTCACCTACGGGCCTTAAGTGTAAGAATCTGGCTCGACATTTGTCTTTGAATGAAGATCCGTCCACAAGGAGTGCTCATGCTTTATTTTTGAATTTCTCCTTTATCTTAAGTACGTGCCATTTGCACGGATTCTTGCTCCTGTATTACTGTTCTTTCGTGAGTTCTGCTTGGAAATCAACAAAGGTATGTCCCTGATCCAGTGGCGGAACCAGGAGCTCTGGCAAGGGGTGGCGGAAAAGGCGTGCAAAAAAATTTTTTGCACGCTTAACGGCGGCGTCGGTGGCGGATGACCGGGCGTGGCGGTGGCGATTTGGCGGAGTCAGGTCAGGACGCGGCTGCTATGCACATATGATGAAATTCGCTGATGAGTGATGATGAACAATGACATGATGAAAGGC
>JAULKM010099565.1:0-10822 GCA_032355605.1 Rubia tinctorum
TCAGATTACATATTTCCTACTCTCTACCAATCCTATCTCTTAGAGTTACAATATAAGGACGAGACACTATATATAGCCATCTCCATCGTAAACCCTAATGGCTTTGGGCCCAAAAAGTGATGAATGGATTTTAATACTGGTGCATCATCTCATATGTGCTGTAATCAGTCACTTTTTCATGATCTAAAACATGTTCCTTATAAAATGCCTATCACTTTACCTGATCATTCCACTGTTTATGTTGAAACTGTTGGAACTGTGAAAGTATCTGCAGTAACACTACATGATTGTCTTTATGTAAAGTCCTTCAGCTTTAATCTCTTGTCAGTAAGCAAGCTATCTCAGCAAGCTTCTCCAAGTTTTAATTTTCCCCTAAATTTTGTGCAATATAGGACCTCAAGACTACGTCTCTGATACAGTTTGCTTCTGAGATCAATGTCCTATATGTTCTGAATAAAAAAATTCCATAGCACTGAGATAAATAAATTCTTAGCTAGACACAAAAAGAGATGTAATCTTGATCAATCTGCATTGCTTTCTGTTAATAAGGCTTCTGATGTAGATATTCTGAATTTGCACTACAAATTAGGTCATCCATCAAATGTTGTAACGTTGCATTAGGATCTGCCTGTAATATATAAAGTTTGTATAGTGTGTCCATTAGCAAACCAAACAAGATGTTCATTTCCTGATTCTCATTCTAAAAGTTCTGATATCTTTGATCTTATACACATGGATGTGTGGGGACCTTTTAAGGTCAAAACCACTTCAATTGCTCAGTTCTACCTAACTATAGTATATGATTATAGTAGAGCTACCTAGATCATTCTTTTGAAAACAAAAGGCCAAGTTATGATCTGCTTAAATCCTTCTTCATCATGATTCATACTCAATATCATAAGCAGGTTAAAATGGTTAGAAGTGACAATGGAACTGAATTTGTTAATCACGACTAACAATCATTATTTTCATCTTTGGGGATAATTCATCAAAAGTCATGCTCTTATACTCCATAACAGAATGGAGTTGTAGAAAGAAAAAATAAACATCTAATAGAAATGGCTAGATCTTTCATTCTCCAGTCCAAATTACCACTTTATCTATGGGGTGATGTAGTGTTAGCAGCTGCATTTACCATCAATAGATTACCATCACCTGTTCTTAGTTGGAAATCTCCATATCAAGTTTTGCATAATAAGCTTCCTGATCTTTCTATTCTCAAAGTTTTGGGATCCCTTTGCTACGCCTGTAACTTCAGTCCCCAAAAACATAAGTTTAGTCCTAGATCTTATCCTTGTGTTTTCATAGGTTATCCTTCCTATCAAAAAGGATACAAAGTCTTTGATTTAGTGAACAAAAAGATCTTGATTACTCGAGATATAGTGTTTCATGATTCCATATTTCCTTATCAATCATTCAATCAATTTCATAATCTTTTCATCTCTGATAAAATTTCCAACCCAATCTCTCCATCTTCTACAGAATCATATATCCATGAAGATAGTTTTAATGTTTATCACCTAGAGTTCCCATTTCCATACTCATCAGATCCTAATCATTTTTTTCTATCTACAGAAAATCATCCTAATCATGATCAGTCATCTGATTCTCAAAATCTAAATCAATCTCACACATCCTCTCCTATTACTGATACCTCTAATTCACACAAATTTCAGTCTTAAACCCCAATCTTCTTTATCAGTGATCAGACAAAGTTTAAGAGTTAGAACTAAACCACAGTGGATGCAAGATTTTGTTGTTAATCATGTCTCTCTACCTGATTAATATATTCCTGTTTTCATCACTACACATACAGCATTTGTAGCTAAGTTGTCAAAAATTTATGAGCCACATACTTATAAGCAAGCTTGTAGTAATCCAGAATGGGTAAAGGCTATGAAAACTAAACTGGATGCTCTTGAAAGCAATGATACTTTGGATCTTGTTTCTTTACCTGCAGGAAAAAGGCCCATTGGATGTAAGTGGGTCTATAAGGTGAAATGTCATGCTGATGGAAGCATAGGAAGATATAAGACAAGGCTGGTTGCAAAGGGTTTCTCACAGATTGAAGAAGTGGATTTTTTAATTCTTTTTCTCCTGTTGCTGAACAAATTATAGTGAGACTCCTTCTTGCCATTACAGCTTCACATAATTGGCATCTTCATCAAATAGATGTCAATAATACATTTCTACATGGCTATATCAGTGATGAATTATACATGATCCCACCTCAAGGTTATCCAACCAAGCCTAATCAGGATGCAAGTTAAAGAAATCCCTCTATGGTTTAAAACAAGCTTCTACAGAATGGAATGCTGAGTTATCTAAGTAGCTAATCAAATTTGGAGGCAATCTAAGCATGATCATTATTTGTTTGTGAGACACACTGATCAATCTTCACTGGTACTTCTAATATAAGTTGATGATGTTCTGATCACTGGAACTTCAGAAAGTGATATCACTGCACTCAAAGCTTATCTTCATAAGCTATTCACCATAAAGGATCTAGGGCCAGCTAAATACTTCTTGGGGATAGAAATAGCCAGATCTGAAGAGAGTATATTCTTGAATCAGAACAAGTATATTGTTGATATATTAGAGGATATTCACTTGACTGATTGCAGTGCTGCTTCTGCACCTCTTCCAGCTTCTTGGCAATCAAATGATGAAAGCTCACCCTTGTTGTCTATCCAAGTTCATACAGAAGGCTAATTGGGAGATTGTTATATTTGTCTTTTACTCGACCAGACATTACTTTCTCAGTGCATCAACTCAGTCAGTTTGTCCAAACTCCAACTGAGCATCACTTGAAAGCTACTGTTCATATTGCTAAGTATCTGAAAGGTTGTTCTTCTCATGGTTTGTTTTTCCTAGCACAAGACTCACCCTCTCTATCAGCCTATTGTGATGTCGATTGGAACACTTACCGGATTACAAGACGGTCTGTAACTGGAATCTGCATTTTTCTTGGTAATTCACTCATCTCATAGAAGTCTACGAAACAAAATACAGTTAGCAAATCATCTGCTGAATCAGAATATCAAGCTATGTCCATACAGTCTCTGAACTGAAGTTGATAACATATTTGCTCACTGATTTTCATCATCCGGTTAGCCTTCCAGTCCCATTTAAGTGTGATAGTGTTTCAGATCTACACATTACACAAAATCTCGTGTTTCACGAACGAACAAAACATATTAAAATTGATTACCATTATGTTCGAGATACCTATAATAAAGGTTTCATAAATCCTTTACATGTATATCCTCAGCATCAGTTAGCAGGTGGTTTTATCAAGCTCTTATCCTCAACCATTTCAGCTCCTCTTTAATCCAAGATGGGATTTTGCTCTTCACAAAATACCCATCTAAAAGGGGGTGATGGAATGATCAGTAGCTCAGCTTCTTGATCAGTAGCTCAGCTTCTTGATCAGTAGCTCAGCTTCATCATTAGTAGCTTAGTTCTCAGCTCCATCATCAGAAGCTCAGCTCCATCAGTTTGATTAATATTTTGTTGCTTTTAGGAGCTTCCAGAATCATCAAGAACAACAAGTGGAAGGGAAGCAGATTGGATGTTCTCAAGGACAGTTGTAACAGGTAGTTAGTTAATGATCTGTTAGTTGGTTTTAGAGAGTTAGGTATGTACAGTTAGAGCATTAGAACAATATGATTTTGATATGATTTGTAGCCTATATATAGAAGGTTTGTAAATAGATTCAGTAACATAATCAATACATATCAGAAAATTCCCAAACTTCTACTTTTTCTTTCAATTTTACAACTTCTCTGTTTTGTTTTTCTGCTCAAATTCTAAGCAGGATCTGAAATCCATCCGGATTTCTTCAAGACTTTATCATTTGGATTTCTTATATGAGGATGATTAGAAGATTAAATGCAGAAGGCTAATTAGAGATAAGGAAGAAAATCATAATAAAAAGTAACAACTGATGGACCTAATTTGGAAAGTGTAGAATCGGGAGACAATGCTGATAAATATGAATATAAAAAATTCATAAACTTCTCAATAATATTCTGAATTTTTAAATACGCCAAATTTACTTCCGCTTATCTGAAATACTGATTACTTCCTCCGTCCCAACCATTTATGCACATTTTTTGACCAATTTTTTCAAGGCATGTTTCACTATAAATTTCAATTAGTATTTAAACACCAATGTTATCATGTGAAATATTGTTTGATTCTTTGCATCATGTATTTTATAAATATCAATTTTTTTATACACCATTTATATGTGTAACTAAAGTTATCGATGGTCAAACATGACCTAAAAATAGACCAAAACTGTGAAGAAATGGTTCGGTTGGAGGGAGTATCAAATTCCACTAAAATTAGACACACGAGCCTTTAAACTCAAACCCTATACTCCCTTTGTCCCAACTGCTTTTGTAGTGAGAGAAAGAAGGAATATTTTGGATATGAATTGTTTTATCTGTTTAGCTGACGTGGAGGCTGAGATTTTTTTACACTGATTAGAGCCTTAATACTTTTCCTAGAAACAGCACACAGGGGTAGCGGCGCCACCAATTTGACCTAGAAAATTTCTCCAACGCAGCTACACCACTGGAGAATTCGAATACAGGAGGCTCAGATGCCATCTCATAGGCAATCGGAAGGACGGACAGGCAGCGCCACCGTGAGTGTCTCTTCTCCATCGGCATCTCTTCTCCGGCGCCTTGAGCGTTTAAGGGATGAAAAGATCATATCTTCTCAAAAAAGGGAAAAGAACCCACGGTTGTGATTAAAAAATGGTGGGTTCTCTCTCTGTTTCTTTCTCTTCTCTGGCGCAGAACCCATCATTTGACAAGATCCAATCTTTGAATCACAACTCACCCTTTGAAAAGATTCCATTTTGGAATCCAAAACCCTAACTTTTTTAAGTGATGAAAATGGAGAGGATGATGGTGATACTGGAAAAAAACAGAGAGATGGAGAAGAGGGAGTTGGGGAGATGAGGAAGATGAATGGTGAAGAGATTCCATCCAAGTTGGAGAGAGAGCAGGGGAAAATCATTGCGTCTAATTAGTTAGGTAGAGTTTAATTCCGTTTAGAGACAGATTTAGGGTTTTAATTGGGTTGGTTAGTGTGAAGATTAAATGATATTGGGCTAGCCTAAATAAAAAATTATTACAAACTTACCCAATTAGGAAATAAAGTGAAGAGTGCAATAAGAGCTGGGACGTCCCAAAGAGGAAAGATTAATTCTGTTTAGAGACTGATTTATAGTTTTAATTGGGTTGGTTAGTGTGAAGATTAAATGATATTGGGCCAGCCTAAATAAACAATTATTAAAAACTTACCCAATTAGGAAATAAAGTGAAGAGTGCAAAAAGAGCAGGGACGTCCCAAAGAGGAAAGAGTGCAAATAGAGCTTGGACAGAGGGAGTATATCCCATGCACGCAAGAACCTTTCTGGTTTGGGACGCTGTCAGAAACCAATATGGTTTCCAATAGTTTTTTTATTCTTCGGTACAGGTTCCGAATTCAGAACTAAATTTGGAGCTCAATCAAAGACGGTTTTTGAACCTCTTTTGATCGCTAACGATCAAAGGCAGAGTCAGAGAAGTCACCCAAATATAACCGCCTTTAATAGGCATATGCTCTCCACCAATGATATTTTGCTTCGATTACTTTTTTTTACATATAAAGCAGCCCAAAATCCTTTGGACCTGCATGATAGAGATGATTTGCTTATCGACAAGAAGAGGTGATATAAATTAGGGGTGGACAAAAAAACCAAAAACTGAACAATCCAAATTCAAATAACCCAAACCAAATGCTAAATACGGTTTTTAGATAACATAATTGAATAAACAGAATTTTGAATATAGTTTTTTATTTGTTTTTGGATAATGAAACTTAATCCAAAAACCGATCCGCATACCAAATTGTAAATAAATAAGTATTATACATATATATATATATATATATTAATGTAATTTTAGTATGTTTTGAATAGATATTTGTAAGCAATAAACTTGGCCCGTTCTATTTGGCCTTCCCGAGCCCAATTAAAGCCATGCCCAAATATTATAAACCATAACATGCTAATCAAATAAAGGGCAACATTGTTGATATTTGTAGAGAAATTAAACACAGCCTCATCCCAATTTCCCTCATCTAGTCATCCTTCTTCTTCTCAAACAATGTTCCTCACCAACGCCACCCACCACCGCCTCACTACCGCTCCAATCACCTCACTGTTGAGCCTTACCACCACCTCACCATTTTCTCCACCGCCGTTCATTATCGACATCATCATCGTTAGATCTCTCGTCACACCACCACCACTCCACCACCGATGGATCTCTCCTCACGCCACCTCCGTTCTTAATGCATCGGCAGCATTGTGAATGCTGCACCACCTTCTTAGCGCGCCACAACCACCTCCCTTACCCACCAGTGTGAAACAGTTTAGTCCAGATCTGTGGGTGAGAGAGTAGGTTTTAAAAGTTGGGTTTTGTTGATGTTAATATGTTGCTGGTTATGTGAATGAAATGAAAAGGTTGATGTATATCTATTTTCTAGGTTTTCTTCAAAGAAATGAAACTGAATTTTTATTTTCTAGGTTGATAATATTCAGATTAAAGGGTTTCGGTCAGTTTTAGATCGAAATCAGAATTTCCACAAGTTTGGATAATTTGTGTTTCTTGATTATTCGGTTTGATTTTGATTTTGGAATTTTTAGAAGTCAATCCGATCAACCCAAACCAAATTGGTGCCCACCCTTCGATATAATAATGAAAACTTTACAAATTTAATGTTTTGCCTTTTGGGTCTATTTATCTTCAACCCTTTACACATTTATCCCATTATAATTCTTGTTCACTATGCTTAGATATCATATGGGCTTGGGTGATTCCACCTAAATCTGTTCTTCCTCTGTCCCGGGTCAAATTGCTCACTTTCTATTTTGGGCTGTCCCACCCTAAATTACACCTTCTGAAACATTCTAAAAATGACTTGTTTTACCATGTGAAAATTTCCAAAAAAGCCCCCGAATTTAGAATTATTTACTAGGCTGGTAGGCTGATTAAAGGGTTGATTAGTAGTGGGATTTTGAGCTGTTATGCGTATGGAAGCACATATGTCCCGAGCCTTTACTCTCTCCAACACAAATCTATGATTAATTTTAGGCTCCCCATTTATCCCTCTATCTCCCACTTTCCAATACTCAAAGTTTATCATCTCATATTTCCTTTCCTTCTCAACCTCTTCCTCTCCCTTTAACAAATCTGAAACCCTAGCCCCTTCGATTCTCTAGTAAATCTTCATCATCTACTTCATTTTTTAACCCAATTGTACTCATCTTTGAAACCCAATACGTTCTTCAGGTTGAATCTGTAAGTTTCTTGGCTTTTATTTTCAAAAATTCAATAGTGAAATGTGTTTTTATCTGTAAATTGGTCCTCGACTTGAACATTTATTGTTTCATTTTATGTTTAAACGCAAAGTTTTTTTTTGTTTTTGAGCCATTTTTAGCTTTGATGATCTTTTCGTTCATGTTAATTTATGATATGAAATGGTGGTTGTTGCTATTTGTCGAAATTTTTCAGATCCGTATGTTTTGGTTGCTATGTTTTTCCCAAAAATGACATTAAGATTTTTCAGATCTATATGTTTTTGTTGCTCTATTGAAATTTATGGTTTTTTCAGATCTGTATGTTTTCCCCCCTCTGTTTTAGCTTGTATTTCTTGGTCTTGTGTTAGATTTCACAGGTATTGACCATTCAAATGAGTACTACACTAAACTGGCTAGAACTAAATCCTATCTTTGCCAATCAAATTCCATCCAGCACACCTATTTTGGCAATTTGGTTCTTCAAATGCTTAGGAGTTGAATTTTATTGTGTGTAAATAGAGTTGTTGGGTGCTGTAATTTAGGGAGGATTTCTAAGTTTTTGAGGATTTTGGCTCCTAATTAGAATTTTCGAAGTCTATTTTGTACATTTTGAGAGGATTTTTACTGGTTAATTGGGAATGTAATTTATTTAATTTACTGTAGCACTTTTACTATTAGCAGCAGACCAAATATCAACTTATGAGTCAATTTCAAAGTCCTTCTATCAGCTTTTCAGTGCTTTTGGCACTATAGAAAAATACCCACTTTCTCTCTCTCTCTCTCTCTGTAATTTAAGGCTTGACGGAGGGGGAACTTGTGTTCTTGGTAATTCCTTTTTTTAAAATTATCTTTAATATTTTTTAGGTTTTGAGTTGGGTTCTTCTGGTTCTTTGTGTTGTTTGTGTATTCTTGGAGTTGGATTGTGTATTGAATGGGTTGGAGAACTTAGATTTTATCGTTGGTAGTTAAGGGTAAGTTTCTTTCAGTGGTTTTGTCATTAGTTTAATCTGATCATTGATTGTTTCTATTTATATATCATGGTTATAGAAGTTAGAGGATGAAGTTCAATAGAGGGGGTTACCTTGGTCTACGCTTTGGTTGGTCTTGAAAGGCTTTGGAATTATTTATTGGATTTAGCCAAATGAAATTCCTTGTTGAGGTTTTTGGTGTTGAGTTTGTCGATATACCATTATGGCATTTGGCTTGTAAGAAGAGAATTCATTTATGGGCCTAATGGATAAAATGCTCTTTGAATGGTTTGCCACTGTTCAAATTTTGTTTCCAAATAAGTGTTTATATGATTTAATGACAGTTGATTGTTTTTATTTTCTTGTGTCGTCTGAATGTAGGATGGCGGTGTTTCTTGATTCATTGAGATGTTGTGATTAATATTGTTAAAATTCTTGTAGGTGCACACCCTTGAGTATGCTTCAAGGGTGCTCTTGTATCGCCATAAATTGGTCTATTGGTGATTATTTATGTATTTGTTGATTATTTGTTGAAACCACGTGGCAGTGTTGTAGCTAACTTAATGGTTGAATCATTAATTCCTGTAAACTCTCTACTATATGGGATTAAATGTGTTAACAGAGTCTCTAGGTTTTGTTTTGTCAATATATAATTCAAGTTTTCTACATTCAGCAGGTATCAGTCTGGGTCGCCGCTTAGTTTATCAGTTGAAGATCGGGACAATGACTTTTGATTTGAAAATTGAAGGATCCAGGAGAACTAGGAAGAGGAAAAAGAAGAAGAAAGATGAGGAGGAGGAGAACATTTGCCATAGATTTAATAATCGGCCAAATATATCAAATGCCTCCCATTTTTTTAGCAAGGTTAGTTAAAAATGTTAGGATCTAAATTTTAGGGGTGTATTCTTTTCTTTATTGGAATTTTAGCTAAGATTTGTTTTTATTGAATTAAACTTTTATGAATTTTTGTTAAGGGTTTTTCAGTGAATTGGTTTATGATCCATGAAGTATTAGGCATGTTGGCGTATTCTATATTATAAGCAAGTGGCACCTTAAAACACTCCTTCAGTAAAATTTCATGAGTTTTATGACAAAAGAGTCCTCCTAGAATTTAATCTACATCTTCAGTTACAAGATTTAATGTTGATCCAATCATAGTATGTTTATTGTCTCTTAAATAGAGCAGATGAAAATCAAATTTTGAATTGCTTAAATTCCATTTGAGCAAAGTGACTTTCGGTTTTCAATTATAGAATTTCTAGTTTGGGGTTCACTATTGAAGAGCGGGAGTAAGGAGTCTATTAATCAGATGAGTAGTTGTGATACCTGTCCTTCAAGAACGTTAATTTTCTTGTGATGGTTTTCATTTTATAAATGATAGTATTAAGACCTACACATATATTCGATAGAATATTTAGTATGCATCATAATGCTAATTAAATGATGAAATCCAAGAAAACTCAGTTCATGCAGACAACCGTCTTTGGCTGTATGATTTATTCTTATGTTTCACTACAGGATCTGGCAAAGCGTGTAAAAGATACCAATGGAGATTTGCAGACATTTGCAGAAACAGGAATAGACACACTATCAAGCAACGCTTACTTGTCGTGGCTAATCGGTTACCTGTTGCTGTATTTGGGAAGGGTGAAGACCAATGGCAGCTGGAAATTAGTGCAGGAGGCCTAGTTAATGCTTTTCTGATTTCCTCTCGTTGTGGTGTATGTTGAAGCAATGGACTAGACTGAAACATATGTCCAACATCTGCGAGTATAATGCAAATTCAACTCACGAAGCTTGACTTGCATCAGCATTCTCTACCAAAATGATCTCTAGAGGGCAGTGGATGAATGTGTTTGTCTCTTTGAGCCCGCAATAGGATTTATTTTTATGAACTGATGAACAGAGCAAGAGAATTGAACAAAATGTAATACTTCATGCTACCGTTGAAGAGGCTAATATCCAAGGAAAGCTTGTGGAGGACAAATAATCACTCTTGAGAGTGCACAACCTTGTAAAAGACTTTCGGATGAACATATTGTGCAATAAAGAGCCTGGAAATTAGGATTCTTTTTGTTGGGCAATTTGTTCATCTGAAACGTGCTTTATCATATTGTGCACTTTGCTCGAGTGAGTGTTTGCAACCCTAGTTTTCTTCGACTATTAGCTTCTTGGAGAACAGGGTGACTGACATGTGGTTTTCTGCATTAATAAAACACAGTACAAGTGTTGTTTATACTACTATTTTTTGTTTTGTGTCTTTTCATTTTTTAAACAACAATGAAAGAACATTTTAAATTTTTATAATGCCATAAAAACTTTCTTATATATGTATATATTGTAAAGCTTATGTATGATAGACTTGTATTTGAGAGTACTTCCTTGTAATTAGTATATCTTATATATATATATATATATATGTTAATGAGAAAGACCCATATGAGACCGTCTCACCATAACTTATGGTGAGACGAGGAACAAAATAAAGTTTTAA
>JAULKM010099566.1:0-10822 GCA_032355605.1 Rubia tinctorum
TACATTCTTGATATCTGTGCATCTGCAAATTACTCTCTTCTGTCTGTGCATTTTAATGGCTTTGTGCATCTGCTTTACATGGATTTTGGCCTTGATCTTGGTTCTAACTCCTGTGTGAAAGAATTGGTCTGAAAGGCTGAAACTGGCTGTGTGGTTTTGAGTGTTTACTGGGATGTTTCTGGTAAAAATGCAGATCATCATGCTAAGATATGCACTGGTTTGATAATGGGCTGTTGATCTTTTTGGCTTATTGCTTTTCGGCTTTCTAGTCGATTGAACAAGTACAGAAATATTAGTTAAAAACCTCTCCGCCGCACCCCTCCTATATCTGGAAAAAAAATCTTATTTTTTCAATTTTTTCCCATCTTTCAATTGACAAAATCTTGGGAAAGACGGGTTGAATTAGAATAATCTTAAGATAAAAGGGTTTAGGTGCAATTTTAAAATTTTATTATGCAAAGTGCAGTAGTTATAAGTTTATTATCCAAATTATGCAATCCAAAATTTTTATTTTAATTTATTTTAATTTACAGTTTAAACATTACGTTTTCCATAATTTATGGAAATACCGTCTTACAAGAGACCGATTCCTTTCAATTTTAGATAGAGAAAAGTGTATACTCCCTCTGTCTTTTTTATTTATGGCACCATAGGTTTAGGTGAAGAAAATGAATGGATGAAATTGAATGTAGAAAGTAAAAAGTAGAATGAGTGTGGATGAAATTGAAAGAATCTTGCCAAAAATTAAAATAATGCCAAATAAAAGAAAACATCCATTTTATAATAAGTGTGTCATAAATAACAAAACAGGAGGAGTATATAACCCTACCTAATTTACATAAGTGCAAATATAAGTTTTTGATAATTGAAAGTGCAAATATAACTCTAAATAGTTGATGTAAGTGCAATTTTATCAATTCCGACAGATTTAGGCCAGAATTTAGTGATAAGACTATTTTACTCCTCTAAAAATAAAAATATATATATAATGTCTATAATGCCCCCAAACCCTAATTTTTCTTTATCTTTCTTTTTTCCTTCTCACTAAAACTCGATTCCTCCTTTCTCCTTTCTCGCCGCCGCTGAAACCTGATTCCTCGTTTCTCCTTTCTCCATTCGCCGCCGCTGAAATCATTCGCCGCCTCTGAAATCATTTGTCGCCTCTGGTTCCCTTCTCCGACCATTACGCCGCTGCTGCCCACAAGGATTTGTTGCAAGCCGATGAACTTTGGTGGGTCTTTCTGGCAACATTGGAAGCACGATAACAGACATGTGCGGAGCAAAATTCTCCAGTAGGCTAGGGTTCACAAAGAAGCAGTGAGGCGTAGCTGGTTCACCTGACCCGATAAGAGGAAACGGGGCAAAGGCGCAGAAGGCTAGAGTTTTACTTACCGAGTTAGTGGCAGGGTCTCTTGACCCGTGAGCAAATGGTGGCGGAAGGGGGTGGTGGTGGAAACCCTAGCGGTGGGGAGGGGAAGGCTGACGCGGGAGTTGTGGTTGGTGGTGGCGGAAACCCTAGCGGCGAGGAGGAGGCATCAGAGGTGGTGCGGCGGTGGCGGAGGTATGACGACGAAGGTGGTAGAGCTGGTTCTCTTCTCCGACCATTCCAGCGGCGCGATGGAATGACAGACACCTAGAGGTGGAGCGGTTTCAATGGAGGTATTGGAGCAGTGATGGTCGTGGCAGAACACTGGTTGACAAAGGGCATTTTTGTCCTTTTAAAATTTTTTGCTTGGCCCAAAGGGCATTTTGGTCATTTACGGTCGGAAATGGCCAGTCAATGCCGAAATATAGTTTTTAGGGTTATATTTGCACTTATGTAAATTAGTTAGGCTTGTTTTTGCACTAAAATTTATCTCAGAATTATATATACACTTACTAAAGTATATATGATTATATTTGTATATATCTCTTTCAGGAAAAAATATTTGTTTTATTTTAAAGAGTTAATCTCTTGAAAGACGATTTTTCATAAGTAATGGAAAATCAAGGTTTAAACTGCAAATTAGAATAAATCAAGATAAAAAATTTGGGTTTGCATTAATCGGATCATAAACTTATAACTACTACACACGTTGCATGATAATTTTTTAATATTGCAACTAAAACATTTTACCTAATGATAATTCTAATTCTAATTCAACCACATCTTTCCATATGCTTATGGAAAAAAGGTATTTCCCAAGATTATGTCCTCTTCTTAAATGTGTTTTGAGTAAAGTGCATTCATGCCCCCCAATTTCTTGTTTAGTGCATATATACCTCTCAGTTTTTAAAAATGCTCATATACCCCCAATTTCTTGTTTGTGCACACATACCCCTCAGTTTTTCAAGCACTGATCTTTGGCTATAGGGGTATATGTGCACTTTCGAAAAACTGGGAGGGTTACATGTGCACTTTTGAAAATCTGAGTGGGGTATATGTGCAATAAACAAAAAACTCAGGGGCATGAATGCACTTTACTCTTTTTTTTTCCAAACTTCTTTCTAGATTTGTTTACTCCCCATATCCCATTTCAGACTGTAATTTAATTGTTCAATCAATCAAAACTTTTAAACGACCATAAAATTGAATTAGCGTATACTTTTTTTTAAAGACAATTAGTGTATACTTATAAATACTATTGAGTGAAGTCTTGTTAGATTCATTATAACATATATTTTCAAAATATCAACGATTCACAAGGTTTAATTATCTTTAATAAAAGATATTAATGATCAAATATTATTATTAAAAGTTAAAGTGTGCAATTTAAAATGGAATAGATGGAGCAATTTTTTTCTTCAATACGTGAAACATCAATTTATTTTTTATTTAATTACTTCTTAAATGTTTATGGTATTAAACGAGCGTCTTATTTTCTGGATCAATGTTGTTTTTTTATACATCATTGCATACATAAATGATAATTTGATTCACATCGATATATTATATTACGTGTACATATTTTTGAGTTAGTAGTATTATTTATTTGGAATCATTGATTTGTGTTTTTCAAGGATTTTCGAGTTTGAACAACATAGAGCAAGTGATATTAAAATTGTAGCAGATTCTTATTTGATCTAGTGATATGCCAATTTGTTAATCATTTTTGAGAGAAACAAATTAGTATTCTTGAGAGTGATATTACAAGTTTGACTAGATATCTAATAATATCCATTCTCAGCAAAATTGACACATTTTATCTTTTGAAAGTCAACTGAATCAATTTTCAATTATTAATATCTATCTTTATTTATGTGCGTGAAAAACATTTGAAAAAATAATAATTTAAAAATGTATGTTATGATGAATCCAATTGCATATAATTGAAAATTCAACAGATTCACAAACCTCTCCTCTTTCTTTTTCATCACAAACACTCCCTCCTCCGGTAAATCCTAAAATTGTCGCCACCATTATATCCCATCTTCCGGTGCTTACTTCATCCGGAAGAGGGGAACCCCTCATCATTCTCTCTATTTTCTCTACTTGCTTTCATTTCTCTTTTTTCTGCAGACCTTTGTTACAGATCTGAGCTACTTTTTGTGCAATCTCCGACAATGTCAATGGAGCTTCCAACGATGTCAAATGTGTTTCTCCGGTGTTATTGAAAGCTGAATCTTTGACGGTGAATCGAGAAATTGTGCCACAAACTTCAACAGTGGCTCTCCGAAAAGTTCTTTCTATTTGAAAGTTTTTGCAGCCCCAAAGTCATCCATCTCCGGCAATCTTTCCAACGAAACCTTCAGAAAACGACGCGAACGATCGATTTATGTTTGAAAAACGGCCGCAGTGTTGGATTTGGATTTCCTTACAGGTCAAAGGAAGTATTGAGTTCCAGATAATTTTGTTTCAGTTTGAACTTGAATTTGTAGCCTCCCTCAAAGAGATGTTTGATATACATGCTCGGAGGAAACGGGTGCTCGCCAACGAGTTTTCACGTTTCTGGGTGCTAAAAACCTTCTCCATTTTCACCCAAATACGGTGGGCTCGATTGGGTTTAGGTCGAGTGGTTCGATTGGAATCTGATTAGTCTGATTGGGTTGGGGTTGGCTCGGATCTGGTGGTTCAGTTCGAGTCAATAAATATGGGTATAGTTATTAGCAACCATAATTTTATTTCTCTAATTTTGCTTCTCATTTACTATTTAGTTTAGTTGATTTACATTTCAATTTGCCACACGAGTCTAGATTTTAATGTTATTTTTCGTACCTCTGTGTAAAAGATCCTTGTGATCTTCAAGTGTAAGGTTTTGCCAACTCAATTATCAATATCAAGGCATTATTTTAGATTTAAAAAAACCCCGCATATAACATAATAATAGTTTTACATATATAATAATATAATTTAACTGTCAAAGTTGGCTCATTTTGATTTTCAAAAGTCAAAATATGCTATATTTACTAGGATGGAGGTAGTACTAATAGTACAAACTATCATTCTATTATAATGTAATTTTATTATCGTTATAATACTCCATTTGTTACTCTATTAGTGACACACTTGCCTTAATAATATTTTTAAATAACACACTTTTTTTGGCAAATTCCTTCAATTTTATCCACTCATTCTACTTTTTAATTTTTATATTTAATTTCACACGATCATTTTTTCACCTAAATCTAAGCACATAAATCTATGATGCTACTATTAGTGTAACGAAGGGTGTATTTATTTTAATTTTAAATCAACCGGCTCATGTAGAGGATTTTATAGGGCACCCTACCATTTTCATTAATTTTAAGTGGCAAAAATTCCAACAAGAGTATGGCATGGTACAATTTATACGAAATGAAGAAAAGGTAGAATTACAATACAAATTGTTTGCGGCTAAAATATAATATGAGATAAATTCATTTATCAAATGTACTAAAAATGAAATTCTATGCCTCGACCTTTGTTGCAAAACGAAAAGTTAATAGAGTTTGTATTGTAATAGGCTATATACTTTACATACTTACCTTAGTTAACTCATGTATATTTGGGTATAAATCATTCACCCTCTGTGAATGTACAATCAGAAAACTCTTTCCTAAATTATCAAAACTTACTCGTTTCGTGGTATCAAAGCCAAGAAACCCTATTTTCTCTCCCTTCATCCATAAAAAACCTTGCTCTTTTTCCGCCACCACAGTCATGAGCGATCGGACATCACGGTCACTGTCCCCCCGCCCCGCACATCCATCCGCCGACGAGACCAAGAAATCTGCCACCCCCTCCACCGCCCGTCGATGATGACGTCAGTCTTCATCCTCTCCCGCTTCCTTTTGATCACTCGTCTCCATTCTACATTCATCCTTCAAATCACTCAGGTTTGTCTCTCTGTCTGGTTGTTCTTAAAGGCGATAACTATCAGGAATGGACTATCTCGATGAAGAACGCACTCAAGGCTAAACATAAACTTGGTTTTATTGATGGTCAGATCTCTCAAGCCGATATTGCCTCTGTTGATCTTGGTGACTGATATAGTGTTACCTCAATGTTGATCGGATGGGTTGTTTAATCTATTGACCCATCACGATGATCTTCTATAACCTATCTGGAGACTGTATTTGAACTCTGGGAGGAGTTGCGCCATCGTTTTTGCATCGGTAATAACCCTCGATTTCTCCAGCTTCGCGCAGACTTGGCAAATTGTCGCTAGGGTGGAAAATTTGTCGCATCATATTATGGAGCACTCAATAAGATTTGGGACGAAGTCACAACCTATGTTCCTCTTCAAGCATCTCTCTGTAACAATTGTTCTTGCAATATCACGACCAAGCTTCAGACCGAACGTGATGTCGAGTGCCTTCATTAGTTTCTTCTTGGACTCGATGACACGTTTGAGACTCTTCGTTCCAGCATTATGGTGCAAAAACACTACCATCTCTCAATTGTGTTTATGCTTTGGTTGTCCAGGAGGAATGTCACAAGACCCTTATGCACATACGCGACATAAAAACTGATGGCATGACATTTCTGGTTCAGGCCAAATCAGCTTTTCTGTCACGCCCCTCAACTCCCTCGGCGCCAGACGTCATCTGACCGCCCATCGTGCACCCTCTGTGGAAATGTTGAGCATGATATATCTCGGTGTTGGAAAATTCACGATGTCCCTGAGGGGTTTGTTCATAGATCATCTGGTCGTGGCAACTCCAGCACTGGTCGCGGTCATGGCAATGCAGGCGACGACGACAATGCTCTTTTAGCCTAGCATCAGGTTTTACCTCCGGCATTCTATATCATGTCCCTTCCGGAGTCCGTAGCTCGTGGCTCGAATCTCAATTCTGAACAATGTTGGGATCTCTTACAAATGTATAACACCATGAACACTCCCTCAATCGATGCTACCGGTAAGCATTCTCTATGGATTCTCAACACCGATGCTTCTTTTCATATGACGGGTAATCTTGCCATACTTCATAATATTATTGATATTTCTCATGTTCCTATTAAGCTTCCAGACAATCGTGTTGTTATAGCAGTTCAGGATGATCTGTGGTTTTCTCTGCCTATGCCAGGATTGATCATGTTTTGTATCTTATGACATTTGAATGAAATCTTCTCTCCTTTGCTAGGTTGCTTTAATGCTCAGTGCTTTGCCTTCTTAACCAATAAGTTATGTATCCTTCAGGAAAGCGTTAGGAGGACAGTGATTGGTGTGGGTGAGTAGAGGCAAGGCGTTTACTGGTTACAGTATTTCTCGAAAGTCATACATGTCTGTCAGTTGTCATGAGACCAAATTCGAGAGGTTGACCTCGGCTGAGCTGAGGCATCAGAGGCTAAGGCATCATTCATTTGTAATTTTAGCATCTTTATCTGTACCTTGTGATTATGTTCACAGTACTACTCCATGTTACATTTGTTTTCATTCCAAACAAACAAGAGTTTTTTCCCGTTAAGTTATAATAAATCCACACAGTTATTTAAACTCGTGCATCGTGACATTTGGGGTCCGTATCGTACTCCTGCTTCTTGTGGTGCCACTTATTTTGTTACTATTATCGATGATTATTCTCTTGCCACCTGGGTTTATTTGATTAAGTCCAAATCATAAGTTCCATGATTGATCATGGATTTTTATGCACGACTATTACACAATTTCAGTCCTCAGTTCGTAGTTTTCAATAGACAATGGGACAAAAAAATGGCCTTAAGGATTATTTTGCTGCACATGGAATTGTTCACGAGACTTCCTGTGTATACACACCTCAACAGAATGGCAGGGTGTAACGCAAGCATCGTCATCCCTTGAACGTGGCGCGTGCATTGCGATTCTAGGCCTCTCTTCCCATTTATTTCTGGGGAGAGTGTGTTGTTACTGCATGTTTCTTGATAAACCACACTCCTACGCCATTCCTACAAAACAAGACTCCATTTCACTTTCTATTCAAGAAATATCCAAAGTACTATGATCTTTGCTTCTTTAGTTGTCTTTGCTTTGCCTCGATCTTTCCTCGGCCAACAGACAAGTTCGCTGCTCGTGGTAAAAAACGTGTCTTCGTGGGTTACCCAAGTGAAAAACAGTGTTGGTGCTTATATGATATTGAATCCGACACATTCTTTTTCTCTCGGGATGTGGTTTTTTAAGAACATTTTCCATTTCAGGATTTATCTCCCTCACAGTTACCTTCTCCACCAACCCTCATTCTCATCCGGGTGTATTTAACCCCCGGATATTCCCTCTTCCATGATAGGGGGGAGCTTTCCACCAAAGGTCGACGCACCTTCCCCGACGATGATATTTCCCAAACCCACCATGCAGTCGGCGACTCCCACTTCACCCGTCACAGCTGTGCCCTGTTCTTGTTCAATCGAGATACAGCATGCGGAACCTCATCCGGATGTGCGACGCAACTCTTGCCAACGTCAACCAGGCATTTTGCTCAAGGATTTTGTTTACAACTCCATGCTTTGAACTAATCTCAAGTCGGATTCTTTGTACACTCCATACCCTATCACTGATTTTGTTTCATCTAAGAAGTTTGATCCAACACATGCTCACTTATTAGAAGCAGTCACTTCCGGACACGATCCAGTTCATTTTTTGGAGTCCATACAACAACCTTTTTAATGGGATACTATAGACTCCGAGCTTCAGGCTCTCGAGCGTAATAACACTTGGTCTCTCACGTCTCTCCTTATTGGCAAGAAACCAATCGGTTGCAAATGGGTTTATCGCATCAAGTACACGTCGAATGGAGACAATGAAGGCTACATGGCTCGTCTTGTTGTGTTAGGAAACCCTCAAGTCGAGGGAATTGATTTTAATAAAACGTTTTCTCCAGTTGCGAAGATGGTCACGGTACGTACGTTCCTATCAGTTGCTTCTGTTCGAGGTTGCGAACTGCATCAAATGAATGTACTCAACACCTTTCTACATGTAGATCTGGATGAGCTAGTGTTCATGACTCGGCCACCGAGCTACTCTAAGGCGCTGCCTGGTCAGGTATGTTACCTTCACAAATCCATTTATAATCTCAGACAGGCTCCGCGTAACTAGTTTTCCAAGCTAGCTCAGGCTCTTCTTTAGTACGAGTTTCGACAGAGCTATGCAGATTACTACTTGTTTTGTCTTAATCATTCTAGACACATTCTTCATGTATTGGTGTATGTCGATGACTTAATTATCACAGGAGATAGTGCTACGACCATATCTACTTTTAAGTAGTATTTGTCATCATGTTCCACATGAAGGACCTCGACATTCTCAAGTATTTTTTTTGGGTCTCGAA
This sequence comes from Rubia tinctorum, assembly GCA_032355605.1. NCBI lineage: Eukaryota > Viridiplantae > Streptophyta > Magnoliopsida > Gentianales > Rubiaceae > Rubia > Rubia tinctorum. The sequence continues at coordinate 8,701 of JAULKM010099566.1, forward strand.
GTTGCGCGAAATTCCTCCGACATTTTTGTATCATATCGCAAGTATGCCTTAAAAGTGGTTGCCAAGACAGGGCTTCTTGGTTTTAAGCCAGTTTCTTCACCGATGGATCCGACGCACAATCTCGCCAAGGTTGTTGGTCCTGATTATGCTCATCCTGATCAATATCGTCGTCTGACCAAGAAATTGGTCTATCTTACTATCACTAGGCCTGAGCTCAGTTTCGCAGTTCACACTCTCTCTCTCAGTTCATGCAGTAGGCAAAGTTTGATTATTGGACTGTAGCTTTGCGAGTTCTACACTATGTTAAAGGTGGCCCCGACCAAGGTTTGTTTCTTTCTCGAGATAGTACCTTAGCTCTGACGGTCTATTGTGATTTCGATTGGGCAACCTGTCTTGTCACTCGTCGCTCTGTCACGGGTTACTTCATCACACTAGGTGTGTCGTCGATCTCCTGAAAGACCAAGAAGCAACACACTCGTCGATAATTTTTTGAGCTCTAAAATTATAATAAAGTTATTTTTTTTGAAATTAAATTATTAACACATGCTAGTTAGGTTGGAAGTCAATTTCACTTATTATAATCGTTTCTAGACATTTCTCCTAATATCAATAATAATTCATTAAAAATACATAAGTATATATATATAGAGTGTAGAAATAGTTGATAATTAACTTTTCATATGGATGAGAACATTTAAGCTAAAACCAAAATATTAATAACAATGACTTGTTTTTAAATTTAGCAGTCAGTTATTAGTAATGATCATATAGTAAACAAATTTACAAAATCGAGAAATTATAATGTACGTATTAATTTAGAATATAAAATAATACTCCTCCCCTCTCATGAATTTTGACATACTTGATATTTTAGTCTGTCACACAAGTAATGACATACTTTAAAAATTATCTAAAATGACAAAATATTAATTGTTAAATTCCAAAATGCCCTTTCAATTTAACAACTTTAAAATGGGACCAACTGATTTTTCAAATATTCTAACTTTTCCATAACTATTCTCTGTCACATCAGCATTACAAAATATTTGATCAAAAAACACTTAGTAGATCATTACTCATGGAACAGAGGGAGTAAAATAAAATGAAGTAATGATATACTTCTAGAAATCAAAATTAAGTGTTAATATAATTCTCGACTGTTAAAGATGGAAATGGAGAGGCGGAGGACGACGAGATTTGGGGGAAAGGGGAAAAGGAAAATGAATCCCTTTTCAGCCCAAAACTCCTTTTCAGCCCAAATCCCCTTTTAAGTCCAAAATGAAAATAATAAGGAAAAGATAAAATGATAAAATAAAAAAGAGAAAAGAATAAGTATAAAAGATAAGTGAAAATGACTATCTTCTCCCTAAAATTAACGCTTTAACCATATTTTACCGGTTTGACCTGACAGAAGGGGTACAAGTTGCCAGTTTCGTTAATTCAGGGGGCTAAAATATGGGGGAAGAAATTGAAGGGTCAAATGTGAACTATAGGTATAGTTGAAAGACGTCTGAAGTTATTTGATCCATTTACGTATTACAATGATCCTAGGAAAGTGATAGCAGCACCGTTGTCTAGTCTTCATAAGATACGCACAACAATACATTCTGGAGAGGCATTTGATCATTATTGTTCCCAATTTAAGATTCTAATGTTAATTGTACTGGGTGTCTTGAATTCATATGATTTTTTTTTTCTATATGCATTTTATAAGTGAACAATCAAATTATTGGGGTTGGATACTTTTATGCTGCGAAAGAGCTTATTAAGCAGTCCATTTTTTCTTCTGTGGCGGCTATGCCTATAATCTTCGTTATTTGTAAGTAATCCATGCTTAAATAAACAAAAAATTAGAACCCAAGATTGCATCTTAAAAGAATGGGACTCAGACCATGAGTAGTGGTAAAACCACTCCCAAACCACTCTTGTGGTTTCAGTTAATTAAATAATCAATCTCTCATCCACCTCATCAATTCAAACCACAATTAAAACACTCAATTTTTTTCTCCACAATGGTGAAAACCACTCCCAACCCACTTCATGGACCCCACTTGATTCTCTCTATCCTACTCATTAATTCTACCTTTAATAATTAATTCAAATATATTATTTTACTGAAAAT
>JAULKM010099567.1:0-44045 GCA_032355605.1 Rubia tinctorum
GACAGGAGGGAGGGGGAAGGGGTGGCAGGTTATGAAAGGGGAGGGTATGTGATGGCAGGGGAGGGTTAGAGATAAGGAATTGGGATAATGTGCGACTGAGGTGTTGTTGAGTTTGGTGGCATTGGGATGGAGATGGCGACAGGGTCTTGTGGCAGACTTGGTGGTGAATGAAATCAATGGGTTGGGGTTGCCAAACAAACAAGGTTATTCTTGTCTTTTTGCTCTAAACATGGTGAGAGAGATTAACTTATAAACGTTTATAATGGTCAAGGGTTATGCAAGCACTTTCAAAAAACTTATACGTTGGTCATAATTATATGAACACTTTCAAAAAAAATCGGAGGTCTTATTTTCTAGCAGAAAAATTTTATCCAAACTATTAAAAATATTTATGTTACATGGACTTTCTGTGGCAAAATTTCAAGTCAGTTCCGATCAATGGTCAGACGAGTTACATTGCTCAATTCAATGTCGACCAAGGGTTACAAAAGTGATGAAAAATTCAAGACAATATTGACACATAAGTAACAAATGGGGTCACTTATATGTTTGAGCCTAAAATCAATAGTGTATTGATAAAATGAGGAAATTACAAAATCATCCCACTATTACGCGTTTTTAATCCAGTTTTTGAACGAAATTTTTATTGAAATGATATAAAAATAGGAGTGAATTCCAAACACAATCACCATTCTTTTTTAAAAAATCTAAGTTTGAATCACTAAACTTTGAAAACTTCATTTGACATTATTAAGCTTGGCAAAAATGTTTTGTTAAGTAATTATTTAGAGATGATGTAGTAGTGCATCATAAGATTTGAATGGAGGTTGGAAAATGTTCAGTTTGTCATATGTTGATGAATGGTAATTGGTAATGAATGTATAAAAACTTGGGTGAGGCGGTTTTATTTTCACTCAATCTTATGATGAGATGGATAGTTTAAATATAATTGTTTCAAGCTAAAAGGTGACATTTTTTTTGTAATTTTTATGACTTTACTTATTCCATTGTCTCACTATAAGTTATGATAAAACAATCTCATATAAGTCTTTCTCTTGATAAAGATAAGGGCAAAAAGTAAACAATAGCAACAATAGAGTCTCATGAATAGTCATCGACCTAGTGAATATGTTAGCTACCTTAATGCCATTGTAAAGTCCCATGAATAGTCATGGACCTTCACTTATCAAGCGTCCAATTTCAGTGTCCAACTAAATAAAATGAATATATTGGCGTTATTGCAAGCCCAAACATACAAAGATGGATTTTTTTTCTAATGAATGGACATGGACACTCGTCAACATTATTAGATTCCATGGAAAGTTGTACATTCGTTAACATTATTTTTGTAAAATAATAATAACTAATATAATATAGATAAAATATAAAACAACATTACCCATTCTTTTACAATCAATCAAAGGCTATCAATTGGTTGTTTGATCATTTTCATTTTAATTACAAACTGATCCTACCGGATCATTACAAAATGTAACACAAAATCTTTTAAATGGACCTACTTTTATTTGACAGATCAGACCATTAAATGTATTTACTCTAAAATACAAATTTATTAAAATTATGTTTGAAATAATTGTTCATTTGTTTTAATTATTGGGCAGAACTTGTCCTTCCATTCATATTATTTATATCTCCATCTTAACACTTTTTAAATTCATGCTTAGTTTAAAAAAATGTTCAAATATAGTTAAAGTTGTGTATGTTTAAAACATGTATACACACAACAAATTAATAGCTTGATCAATTTACATTCCTGTTTTATTATGATTTTGACTATAAACAGTAACACATAATTGATGTGATGTACAAAAGCAATGTGTAATATATAAACAGTTGAATTGAAATACACTAATCACTCGTTCATATTATATTGGTAAATGATAATGCATGACCGGTATGTCGTGAACAAGCAACATGTAAGGAAGCATGTGAAGCGTTAGCATGCAACCTGACACTTATAATGTCTCCAGGGAATTAAATATGCCGAATGAAATATATCAACAACTCGGTTATATTATATGTATATCTATATCTTAAAAGCGCCGATCTAAGAATGAACAATATACTTTTCGTTGCCATAAATTCATTTTCTTTTCCTTTTTCTTCCTCTTCCCCATCTCTACCAATACGTGGTATCCTGTGCCTCTGCATACTTCTTCTCTTCTTCCACTGCCTTACACGCGCCGCGTCTTGCACTCTTGTGATTTTATAATATTGATATTCTTTTTGTTAAGTACTCATCTGAAGGTAATTTTTCCCTCTCTTCCGGTGAATTCTATTTTCTGATGTTTAATTGATTTTTTTCTCTTGTATCTAATTGATTTTATCTCTTCTCCTGATGAACTCTTCACGTTCTGCACTCCTGTGATTTTAATATTGATGTTCTTTTTGTTGGGTACTCATCTGAAGGTAATTTTCCCCCTTTCTTCAGGTGAATTTTATTTTCTGATGTTTAATTAGATATTTTTCTCTTATGTCTAATTGATACTATCTCTTCTCCTGATGAATTTTTGCGTGTGTTTTTATTTTTAATTCTTTTTTGTTTGGATATTTTCCTGTTTGAATTGTGGCTCATAAGTTGTTTGATAATTTATCTCGCTAATTTATAAAATTTCTACGTGTCTTTACATGATGTCTTCTTACAACCATATGGGGTAATTTTTTTGTCAAACTGGATGCTGGATGTCAAGCTTATTATGTGGTTTAATAAATTGTGTTTTCTTGCAGCAATGGACCCGAGGAGTTGTTTGTTCATGAAAAAATCGTAACTCTTCCACATGGTTTATAGGTCCAGTGCGTTGTTCTTGCAAGGCATATGTATAAGGTAGTTAGTTGCAGACATTAGAGCACAACCACGAGGTTAAGTTGATACGAAAGTGGATATACGGTATTAATGATCAATCTATAATGCTCCTTACTATTTCGTTTCTATATTCTTATTTCCATGCAGCTGGTTCTTTTTCTGCTTTGAAACCCAAGTAGCTAAATCAACTCTTAGAATTCAAGACAATCGTCGTGATAGTGCAGTCAACATTTTTTCTTACTTTGTATAGTTTGATGCTCGTACATTTCTTTCTCTAGTGTGCATAACTTTTCCATTCCATGATATGTTTTTGTCTATTTTTCGTACGTTTGGCTTTATCAGCATTTGTGGTTTTGTATTGTATGAATCTCTGGTTGTTTCAATTTACATTTTAAAATTATTAGTTTCAATTGTCTTCATATCAACAAATTTTGTTTTACAGAGTTTATTTTGTCAGGAAGTTGTATACAACTACCTTATTTAAGTGTTTGTGGCTCATGTAATTTATTGCAGTGTAAAAGGGTGGTAATAATTTCATCATAGATGTGGCACTTATTTGATCACTTAACAAGTTTTGAAAGTGGAAGAAGAGGTGATTAATGAAGTAACTGCATTTACTCATTTGAATTCTGCCGAATCTTACCCACTAAAACTACTTTTAAGCAATGAGAGGTGTGACAGTGAGAATTTATCGTAGTCAGGATCTTTTGAAATAAGTCAAGTATGACCTTTTCTATTTTATATGGTTTGGTCATTGTTCTATCTTTCGACTTTATCAATGAGCCCTTTATTGTACGTGTTCGGATTTAAGATGCCACACATAAACTACCTGTAAACATGGGATTGTGGCTTGCTTGTGTTTTGATGGTGTTGAATACCCGAGGGTGTAAGATACTTGTAAATCATACTGGAGAATAAATCTATAGATGATTACATACTTAATTAATGTAAGACTATCGAACAAGTGCACAACTTACTTGAACTTGTATATCGAATGCAGCATGCTTAATTTTGGTAGTTCGAATATGAAATTCCAAGTGAAAATTCTAAAAACTACGAATATGTAGTTGAGAAAAGAAATGAATTTTGGTCTTTTCTCGAGCTCAAATCATGGTTAATTAATACTCTTTTAGGTAGTATTTAAATGTACCAATGAACCCTTCCTCATGATTGTGTTATATTTGTTCTTGATAATCAATAACCGAACATTATAGTCTGCATTCAGAAACTATGACACGGTAAATAGAACATCCTTCTCCCTTATCTCATTCATAAGCTCAATTAGTACACTTTTGGACATTTTACTAGAGAGGCAATTTGATGTAGCATACAAGATTTTCAGCCACAACTTCTTCTGTCGAAATATGATAGCAAGTAAAGATGAAAAGCAAAAAAACAAAAAAAACCTAGTGTGATAAAATGTATATGTGAATTTTTGGATGTTCCGTGGTACTTGTATGTTTCATGTTAGTTTGAGAATATATGTTGATTTATAATTCATTTCGCATAAATGCTTATCTCTTTACTATATATCCTATATGCAGAAGATATTATAATGTATCATAACCTCCTCTAAAACCTCATGAAGAAAACCTAAAGTAATGGTAGAAAGTTACCACTTGTTCTCTTCTCTTGCTATGTGTACTTTAACTGATGTTACTAATTGAAAGCAGGATTCAAGTCAGCGACTTTTGAGAAGATTTGTCGAAAAGGTTCTACAGAGTTAATGAGTTGGGGATCAAAACATTTTTGGATTATTTCTCTGAGTACAAGAGTAATGAGCGGAGAGTCAAAGAGAAGTGGAGCTGTGGATCAAAATCCAACTTTATAATTTGTTTATTTTGTTATATTTCTTCTGTACGAGGAAAGGATATTGTTACATTATGAAGTTGCATTTGTAGTTTAATTAGTGTATTTTTTCTGTATTCAGCAAGTACCAATCCAATTATTTTCTACCATTCTAATAACCTTAAACTGATATAAAATCCACCAATATCCAACCTCTGAGCAACATTGAAGCACAATGATAATAAACCCAACGCGGATTAAATTGTACACAAGAAAATGTAGCCTTTTGGCCCTGTTTAACAGACGATGCATAGGTATATTCATAATGCATGACCGGTATGCCATAAATAGGTAACATGTAAAGTTGTATGTAAACGTTAGTTTGCAACCTAACACATATCTATTCTTATACTGTATCTATGGTGTACCATAAAAGTGCATCATAAATAAATAGAAGGTGCATTTTAATACTATTATTTATTTATTCAACATTTATATAGTAATCACAATTAAATTATAATAATGCACAATTTCACAAAAGATAATGCAAATATTTATAATTTGAAATACTCAAAACATCCCTAGTGAAAGAATTATTTCTCGTCGACATGAGTAATATGAAGGTGGGAACTATTACCAACATAAATGTGACAATCACCATTATAAGGTGTCGCGTGATCAACAACAGTGGGGAAACGATGTCATGTGTTTTGTGGCACCAGAGTCTACAATCTACTTGGATCCAAAGTATCGTCGATGATGACAAAGGCCAGTATATCTCAAAATATTACACCTTGAGAACCAAAATGAGCCATATCACAGAAGGCGATAAAAAATCAACAAAATACAAAAAACTGCCCAATCAACGGCCAGGCGCGTGTAACAGGCGCGTTGAGGAGAAACCGGTGTGCATGTAATTCATTGTGTGCAAGGACGTGCAGAGGTACAGGTTGGAGTGTGTGGATCGCACACGCCTACTTGAATAATGAAACGAGGATGTTGGACTGCTGGAGATGCATCGCTGGAAAGAAATTGATTCGCTAGAGATAACCAAATTGGAGAGAATACAGTTGGAGATGCGCCTTTGGAGAGGAATCATTTTTCCACTGCCGGAGAAAAAAGACTGTTGGGACACCGGAGATGACGCCAGGTGTATTAAGAAAACACGGAGAAGAAGAATTTGGGTCCCCGAAAACTGGAGAGACGCTGATGGGGGAGAGTTGAGATCAAAGAATCACTGTTGAAGACACAGAAGGGTGGACAGAAAGGACTCCGGGAGGCACCGGAATTTAGCCATTGGCAAGAAGTTTTCTTGAATCCGGTGGTGGTTTTGTTGGCCAGAAAAAAAAGAGAGAGGCGGCCGAACGAAAAAAATAGGGTTTAGGAATTCGTATCAGAACTTGCTTTGATATCATTAAAGAAGGATTTCTTGTAATGATGAATGTATAACTGCTCAAAATAAATAGAGTATGAAACAGATAAGTAATACTAATACTAATATAATTCTAGTCTAGTCATCAAATTCTATCCATATCTAATCAAATATTTAACTGATTCTAACACCTAGGGATACAATGTTCACTATACCCCAGAGATACCATATATTTTTTTAATTAGTATACTGTATATTGGGGGTACAATACTGATGCTATCCCCATAATGTATTTTTTTCAATATAGAAAATACATTCCACAATTTACGGTACCAAGTTTATCACTTAATGAAATCATGATATGAATGTGTTTCTTCTTCCTAAAATCTCTCAAATTCAACTGTCCATTAACCTGCTTTCTGAATTTGAATTCTGATTTCTTTTTTGAAGAAATTCTTGTCATTCTGGAAACGGTTGAATTCTTCAATGTTTTGCTTGTCATTCCTGGAAGACGAACTAATTACCTCTTGCAATTCTCGAAGTGAGTGAATACATTAAGCTATGTTTATTATACTGAAACTGCAAGTTTGTTGTGAAGTTGCAATATTCTGACATCTTGCAATATTACTATAGCGTATAAACTATTCTTGATTTATTCTAGTTTGTACTTTAGTTTTCTAAATTCCTACTTTGTAATTTAATAGCGTACGGTGCTACAATTATAATTTTGTATATCTTTTGGTACTAGTTTTTTCTTCCCTATTTTCAAAATTAATAAGAAAGTAATGTGTTGTGATGTTCAAATTATGTATATGAGTGTGCAAGCTCTATCTTATCGAGTTTCTCGTTTTCATGCTTATATGCATGATTATAATAGGGATTAGAGTTACCAATAGTACAACTAAGATAAATTTAAAGCATTATTTACAATTCATAACAATGTGGAAGGTCATAGTATAAAAGGTCACTGTTTTTTATTATACATTGTTCCATTGAAACCTCGGAGATTTTGTTATTGTTTGACACATATGTGATATCATTACATTGCACATCAATTTTTTCTTATTTGTTTGGAATGTTTTCATTACAAATGTGTTGGTTATTATGTTTTATTGTTGTAGCTAGGGTTGCACTTTCTACTCTTCTAATAGTATCTCCTCCACTCATTTTTACTTTTCAAAAAAGTGTGCTAGCCATTTTGTTGGGTGTTATTAAGGATCAGAGGAGATGGAGTATATGTTGGGTGTTATTAAGGACCAGAGGAGATGGAGTATATGCCGAATGAAATGAATTAACAAATTATTCATATTATGTGCATCGTAAATAGGAAGCGTGTAAGGCTGCATGTGAATGTTAGCATGCAACCTACCACATATAATGTCTCCAGAAATTATATATTTCCCCTATTTTAATAATATTGTCACTTTTCCCTTTTAAATTTAGTTTTTTAACAATGACATCTATCTTATTGGCAAAATTTAAATTATCTCCATTAACTCAATTTACTTTCTGTTCTCCCAATACAATCTCCTTCATTCATTTTATCATTAAAAAAAAGTGTGCCTCTTTATTGGGTGTCAATATTCTAGGACTAGAGGGAGTATATCATGTAGAATGAAATAAATCAACTCGTTCATATTATATTTCTACTGCATGACTAGTGCGCAGCATGTAAGACTGCGTGCGAATGTTAGCATGCAATCTACCACGTATAATGTTTCTGGGCAATTCTTATACACTATTTCGTTGATACAATACACATCGTATCCCCGCTAATCAATTAAAATATATATCTTTTATCCGAAACTTATGCCACAATTTTAGGAAAATTGTACGTGCATTATGCCTATAGGGATACAATACTTATGGTATACCAGAGGTACGGTAAAATCCTCCGATTTACTAATATTGATATTCTTTCATTTTTATTTAATTTTTAATAGTGTTAATTTTCTTTATTTGGTAAAATTTAAATTAGTTTCATCCACTCAATTCCCTTTATACTCTTCCAGTTCATTCGTTTTACTATTAAGAAATGTGCCTAACAATTGATATATTGGGCAGGAGCAGTGACGGATTGAGAAAATAAATTCAGTTGGGGCACACTAATAATAGCTAATAGTATATTAAAAATAAAATATATTAATGAAACTTAAATCTCGTATAAATACTAAAAGATTACAATATTTCTTTAATTTTTTAAAAATATTTTGATAAAGTTTAATAACACTTTCTTCAATAGTTCAATGTGACATTTTTTTCTTCTATTAATGCAACAAGAAAATCATGGATTGAACCATAAACATTTCATTCCATTGCACATGATTAGTACATCATTAAGAAGTATATAACGTAAAGTTCTCCTACCTATAAATTTCTTGTAAATTATCTCGAAATAAATTGATTAAAACAAGGAGGGTGCAAACGGACTCTTAAAACAAGTAATCAATCATGCGAGTATTTTGTACAACTAATAAACTTTTTAAAATTTGTTGTTGAAAATTTGTCTACTCCCTCTATTTCTTTATTATTGTCACATTTTTCTTTTTGGGTTGTTTCTTTTATATTGGGACACTTTCCATTTTTGGTAAGATTCCTTCAATTCCATCAACTCATTCTATTTTTTACATTTTACATTCAATTCCATCCACTCATTTTCTTCACCTAAATCCAAACACCTAAACCTATGGTGTCATTTATAAAGAAACGGAGGGAGTATATATTAAGAACACATATACAGTCAATTTTTTAAAATTAATTAAAAATAGAACTACCAAACATTAATAATGGGGTCAGTGGGGGACATGCCCTAATACCTACCCTAGATCAGCCAGTGGGCAGGAGAGTCCAAGTCTGATTTATTTGTTGTGGATTGTGAGGATTAATTTATGGTCTAAATAATCTTTATATTATTTCTGTTCCAATCATTTTAAATTACACTTTAATTTATTTATAGTTTGCTGACAAAGACACGTTGATATGATATTTTCTTATTTTAAAGCTAAGTTTAGAAAGAATTCTTAATTTGTACCAAGTCTGCACAGATTGGCACGTATTTGTATGAGCTTGCACGCTTTTGCACTGATACTATTTTTTGATAAATTAAGTGATCACGGAACAAACAAGAAGTAAGAAAGCTTACAACTCAATTTATCAAAATATTTAGTTATTTTTATCCATTTATTTTACTTTCTAGCTTCTCAATACAATCCCCTCTATTTATTTTTACTCCTTATAAAAATATGTTGTTTTATTGAATGTTAATATTAAAGGACCGGAGCATATATGCACAATGAAATAAATTAACAACTTTTTCATATTATATTTCCAATGAATGATTGGTGCCGATAATATATAGCAGCGTGTCTTCAAAATTATATTTCCCTCTAATTTACTAATATTCGTGTTCACTCCACCTTTCTTATTTGATAAAATTTAAAATATTTTCATCCACTCAACTTACTTTTTATCTTCCCATAACAATCTTCCTCATTAATTTTGCAATTAAAAATGTGAGCTATTTTATATGTCAATGATATACTCCCTCTGATCCTCTAAATAGGACCTCTTATAAAATGGCACAAAGATCTTTAAAAGTTAGAATGAGTGGTGGAAGTTATATTACTAGAGTAAAAGGTAAATTGAATAGCTGAAAATAATATACAATTTGCCAGAAGAATGGGCTAAAATAATAATTTTTAAATAGAAAACGAGCCAGAGGGCCTGGAGGGAGCTAATTAATTAGTTCATGACAGGTGCGCAACGTGTAGGGGTGCATGCAAATGTTAGCATGCAAGCCTGACACGTATAAGGTCTCCGTGGTATAAGGTATCCGGCGTATCAACCTCGGTCCAACCGCCATTCAGACAGCAATTCGCAGCCGTTTCAGTCATCAACGATGTCCCCTCCGATGAAACATATGGGTGCAGCAACTGGGAGCAACCACATCCACATGGAGAGAAAGACGGCTAACATAGGTTGGTCGGAAAATGTCGGTGGTGGGAGGGCTAAAATACTGGAGGCGACGATGAGCAGTGGCGGAACCAGGAGGGGAGACAAGGGGTGGCTGAAAAGGGCGGGCAGCGGGGGCACGGTGGGCTGCGAGGCAGTGGCTGCTGGTGCTGGGGCGCGAAGAACATATCGCAAAAGAACAGGTTTCAATTGCCGGAATCCGCCTCCTGCAAACGTTCGAAGGGGTGGCGAAAACCATGGATTCCGGCGGCCCTTAGCCCTAATTTTCGGGCCGCCGGATCCTAGGGGTGGCGACAGCACCCCCTCGCCACCCCCTGGTTCCGCCGGTGATAAAATATACTTACTCCCCCACACAATAAACTTCCTATTTTCCTTTTTGGGACGTCCCACTATAAACTTGCTAATTATAAACTTTCTACATTTAGTCATAAATATGTGATTATAACTATTCCTTCCATTTGATTTATGTAGCTCCACTCTCACTGTACATTAAAAAGATCGTTTGCGCAAAAAGCAATTTGAAATTTTAGAGTGGGACGGAGGGAGTATTGTCTTCCCCAGGTATACTCCCTCCGTCCCAGAGAAATTGACACATTTTAACTTTTGAAAGTCAAACGAGAGTTAATTTTCAACAATTAATATCTTCATTTATGTGGATGAAAAAATTCATGAAAAATAACAATTTATAAATACATGTTATGATGAATCCAACAACATATAAATGATAATAATTTTACATATATAATAATAAATTTAATGGTTGAAATTGATTTATTTTGACTTTTAAAAGTCAAAATGTGTCAAATTCTCTGGGATAAGGGAGTGTGAAAGAACACCAACCCAAGTTGCATTTCCCTTACTGTACTAGCATGAGTATTAATAAATAATAATGGGTCTGACTTCTACCCTCACATTTGCTGCAGCTTGTGCATCTTCTGGCATCACAATTCTTATAGAGAACAATCTTGGTAGTTGTGGCCAAAACCATAACACCGATCCATGACTTTTCTCAATTGTTTTTATGCCAACTTCCGCCCATGTGAAATGTTGAGTTTCTAATTTAGTAGAGGTGGCTGTTAAATATAACTTTTCATTTCACATCAAACAGTATTTCATGGATAGTATTGCAGTATAATCTATAGTTGGACCATAAACTACGGGATGAGGCTGCACTGCTTTTAATTTGAGTTAGAGGAAAACATTCAATTGAGATAACATGATTGGTATCTGTATTATATTGAACTTATTAGTCAAATTATGTTTGGGTCTTTAAAATCACTGTAGCCTTCAATTTATTCATTCTTTTTCTCATTATTCTTAGGAAACACCTTTCTACCGAGTTTACAACGGAGAGTCTTTCTCTTGTCACACCGAGAACTTTGTCTTGCGAGTTCATTGTCGGACAAGATTCAACCACCAATTGGTGTCGGCCTTCATCAGAGCAGCTAAAGAGGGGAGAAATGGGGAAGTGCGTAGGACGAACATGATATTATTACCCACCTTTATCCAATTCAGACGATCCATGAATTTGATTGATATTTATATATACTCCCTCCGTCCCAAATAAATTGGAACAATTTAATTTTGGAAATCAACTAAATTAATGTTAAATTATTAATATATTTATTTATGTGTATAATAAAATTCTAAAAATAATAATTTAAAATACATGTTAGTGATGAATACAAAAACATATAATATGATAATAGTCATACATATATAATAATAGAATTTAATAGTTTAAATTGACTCAATTTGATTTCAAAAGTCAATTTGTGTCAGTTTATTTGGAACGAAGGAAGTAATATATTCCCTCTAGTCCACTAACATTGACCCCTTTTTTTGTCTACTTTTTCAATGCATATTTGACCATAAATTTTATATAGTATATAAACAAAAAATTATCATGTGAGATATGTTTAGATTTTTTGTAGTTTTTGAATATCAAATTATTATTTTCTATTATTATATGTAATTAAAGTTATTGATGGTAAAACATACTTTAAAAAGAGTGGTGATTAAAATAATACAATGTTAGTGAATTAGAAGAAGTAGTATAGTCACATCTCACCGGAACTTATGGTAAAATTGTCTTATAGACTTTCTCTAATATGCTTGCACTCTAAATTTAGATTCTTATGCGCGTAATTCCGTCACGGTTGGTACTCATCAACTCCTGCCTTTTGGAGAAACGTAAATTAAAAAGATCAATTTTTTTCTCAATGCCAATGTTTTCAAAGAAAATAAATTTTCTTAGAAAAAGGGACCCTGAATTTTAGAGGCCATCTTTCTTCCTTTGTTCACGTGATATTGCCTATTTTTCTTTCACATGATAAAATTGCTTTCTCCATTCAGTATAGTAGGCCTATTCTATTCTCTAGATCAAGTATAACTTCGTAGAGATGAACTTTCCATTTTAGGAACTATATACATCCCAAAGTAGAAATATCATGTGCCTATTCAATCTTATTAGTGACTTTACACACACAGGTCAATTTATAGGAATTTTATAGCCACACACATACAAAAGAGAATACCTTGTGCCGCATTGTGCCATGCGTAGTAGTCCCTCCGGTTCTTTAACATTGACACACTCTCCTTTTTGGGATGATTTTTTAACGTTGGCACACTTCCTTTTTTGGCAACTTTTAGGTTGTTTTCATCCACTCAATTTACTTTTTACTCTTTCAATGAATTCTCAACCACTATTTTTACATTCATAAATTCTTGTGCCAAAAGAAATGGTGCCTTAGAGAACCAAAGGGAGTATATACACCCCAAAGTAGAAATAACTTCTGTTATTCAATTATTTAGTTGCCACACACAAGATAACGTATTATCTATGCAGCTGACAAGATGTTTTTCGGTGAATGATTTGTTATTGAAAGAAAGAATAAATAGACAAGATTACAGAGATGAAATTATAGTTCAGGAATAATTCTACTCTACTCATCGTTCTTATCCTGATTTAGTCAACAATCTGACTTATTCTAACACATTCCTCAATCGAAGCGTCAGATGATCAGAGACGCAAATCTTAGATATGAAGAACTCAAGCAGGCAAGAGAAATCTTCGGTGAAAATGTCAGCAATATGAAGGGAAGTAGGAACATGAGCAACACACAGCTTGCCAGCCGCAACTATCTCCTGAACAAAATGATAGTCGATGTCGATGTGCTTCGCCGCTTGTGAGCAACTGGATTCTGAGCCAAGAAAATCACACTACTGTCATAATAGAAGTAGAGAAACAGAAAGAGGAACACGAAGATCTCGCTGAAGATGAGTCAGCCAAACAATCTCGGGAGCCGCGTTGGCGAGAGCACGATACCAAGAGTTAGTGCTGGAACGAGAAATAATGGTATGCTTTTTGGCACTCCGGGAAACAAGGTTTCCGCCAAGAAAGACAACATAGCCATAAGTAGAATGTCCGGTCTCAAGACAGCGAGCCCAATCAGCATCACTATATCCTAACACATCGGGAGAGCTGGTAGAGCGAAAAGAGAGACCAAAGTGCAAAGTGCCTCAAACATATCGGAGAATCCGAGTAACTGCATCAAAATAATCATCTTGAGGGTTTTGAAGATAATGACTAATCGTGTTGACCGCAAAAGCCAAATCTCGGCGAGTAATAGTCATGTACTGGAGAGCCCCGACCAGAGAATGATTGAGTGTCAGATTCCAGAATGGGGACTAGTGTTGCTATGGAGCTGAGAATCGGGCACAAATGGAGTGGAAACTGGAGCCGCATCAGACATCCCGGCACGAGTAAGAATATCCCTGGCGTACCTGGCCTGGCTAAGAAGAAGACTCGAATAAGTGGGTGGAACTTCTAAGCCAAGGAAGTAATGAAGAGTACCCAAGTCCTTAATGGAAAAATCCCAATGTGTGTGGTCAATGAACTGCCGAAGAAGAGTCAAATCATTACCTGTAAGAGATTTCATCAACATAAACTAACAAGTACATCAATAATGATCCCCAAGACCGAACAAATGGAGAAGTGTCAGACGAATTACACTGAGAATCGAGTTGAACCAAGTAGGTGTTGAAACACTGAAATCAAGCCTGTGGGCTTTCTTGAGAACATAAATGGCCTTCAGCAAGTGATAGACATAATCTAGGTGAAGCGGGTCCTTGCAGCCAACTCATTGTGCCATATAGACTGGAGAATCGAGCACGTCATTGAGAAAGACATTTTTGACATCCAACAGATGAAAAGGCTAGGAGTGTGTAGTGGCAATAACAAGAATTGTCTGAATGGTAGAGGCTTTGACCACGAGACTGAAGGTGTGGTCAAAATCAAAACCAAGGATAAACCTTGTGCAACAAGACGCGACTTATTGCGATCAACCGTGCCATCATGACGATACTTCAGCCGATAAACCCACTTGGAGCCAAAAATATTGACATCTGATGGTCGTGAAACCAAATCCTAGGTGTGTGGTCCACGGAGAGCCGCTATCTCATCATCCATAGCTGAAACACAAGTTGGGTCCTTAAGGGCCGAGCTATAATTTGTAGGTTTCGTCTGCGCAAGCAGGGCAGTAAGAAGACCATGAGCAACAATGTCAAAATAATATCTTCGTTGAATAGCACTAGTTGAGAACCGAGTATCCATCTGACGAGGATGAGACCGAGGTGGAGAGGCCGGAGGATTAGTTGCGGCCAGCGAAGGGGCTGAAAAAGTGGCTAGCAGACAGGATTGGTTGGCCGGCGACCCGGGTGTGCTAATCGACGACAAGATATGTGGAGCAGAATGTGTTGGAGCGGCCACCGGATGGTTTAAATTGGCAGACTAGATAGAAAATAGTGTTATATTTGATAAGGACGCTAGCGTCGATGAGCCAAGAGGGCTAGAAACTGATATGACAAGTCGAGCGGGAGGAGATGACACCATGGAAGAAGCAGGATTATCAGCTGATGTATCTGCAACATCCAAAATAGTAGAGACACCCAGAGTAAATAGAGAAACTGGAGTAGAATCATCGGCATAAGGGAATGAAATGTTTGCAAACCGAGCATTTCTGGTTATATATATATATATATCTTTCCAGACGTAGGATCCAACCATCAATATTCCATGTACTGGGAGTTGTACCTAAGAAAGACATAGGACAAACTGCGCAGAGCGAGTTTGTGAGCTGCATATGGATGAAGATAAGGGTAGACACGACAGCCAAGTGCATGGAAGTTTGTCTGTATGGGAATCCATCAATTATTAACTTCACATGGTCATCGTCCACCAAGAACAGGAGGGGGCAACCGATTGATGGTATAAGTAGCTGGAGAAAAAGTTTCAGGCCATTGGGAGTGAGAGACATGTGAGTGGCATAGCATACATAAGCCCATCTCAGCAATATGGAGGTGCTTGCACTACGCCCAACCATTCTGCTCAGGATTATATGTTCAAGAAATCTAAAGATGAATGCCCTTTGTCTTAAAGTGATAATGTAAGCGACCATATACGAACTTAGTCCCTCTATCACTCTGAAACACCTTAATGCTAGAAGAGAACTAGTTCTCCACAAAAGCCTCAAACTAGCGATAAATATCACAAAAATCAGATTTACGGTGCAGTGGATAAAACCACGACAGTCGGGAATGATCATCAAGGAAAATAGCATAGTAGGAGAAACCAGCAATAGATAAAATAGGAGAGGGCCCCCATAAGTCACAATGAACCAGATCAAGTACCCTACAATCACATTTATCATTTGAATGAAAAGATAAACACTTTCCTTTAGCTTTTTCACATGCATTACAAAAGGTAGGTTTGAATAAAATCAATGAGACAAATAAGGATCCAAAAACACGCAAACCAGAAATAATGATATACGGAGCATGACCAATTCTAGCATGCCAAGTTTGAAAAGACCATGAAACTTATTTGATTCCATATTAGATAATAAATCAGATGCACCATAGTTTAAAATATAAAGTCCATCTTTAATGTGAACGTGACCCAAGGTTTCCCTAGTGGTTTTATGCTGAATAATAAATGAGTGATCATCAAAGGAAGAAACATAGTTTAAATCCCGAGTTAATTTGCTAATAAAAAATAATTTTTAGTGATACCAGGCACAATAAGCACATTATAAAGAGACATATACTTAGAAATATGAGAATCACCGATATGAGTAATAGGGAGGTGAGAACCATTTCCAACAATGATATGGTCACCACCATGATTAGGTATGCTTGGAAACCTAATGTACAAGGTCATGGTGGCACTAGTTGGTCGCTCCAACCCCACTTCGAAGTTTAGGAAAAATAATAAAATTCGCACAATAGGTTGGAGGATGACTATCTCGAAGTGGCCCTTCCAATATTCTTCTACTACCTTCGTTTCATTGGATGTGACACCATAGCTTTAGGTGCTTGGATTTGGGTGAATGAAATTGAATTTAGAAAGTGAAAATTAGAATGAGTGGATGAAATTGAAGGAATCTTTCCATAAAAGGAAAGTGTGTCAAATTCATAAAAATAACCGAAAAAGGAAAGTGTGCCACATCCAATGAAAAAGAGGGAGTATGTAATTTTATTTTGTTCAAACAATAGTCAGGTTATGTAGTTGAATCTGTATTCAATTCTAAGAGTTTTATTATAAGTTCTTGTCACTGGTGGTTCTTATAGATATTGTTCTTCATTTTGTTTGATTGTAATGCACAAGATGTTATGCAAATGATTTTAGTTTCAATACAAATGTGTGCTTATAAATATGTCTCTATGAATAGCTTCTAATTTCTAGAATTGGAAAATGACTACAATTATAAACAGAAAAACCAAAATCGTAACTATTATAATATCAACAATAAAACTATTTAAAAAAAACCACCTCTAAAACCACACCAACTAACCGTTTATCCTACCGAACTCTGTATCCTTCCGAATTAGTCTCCGAAAAGATAGAATTTTAGGAATCAGACAATTGGACAATTGGACGGCGTTAAAAATGGGAACCACGACGATATCAACGTCGTGGTATTTACTATAACACGACGGTTATACATCGTCATGAATTGTGGTACAATGAACCACAACGGTATCAGGATAGGTATGTTAAAAATTACTCGGCCCACAATACCCGACCCGTTCAGCTTCCGACCTGAGTTAAAATAACCAAGTATTTTTTATTTTTCAGGACCGGGTACCCGGTCCAAAAAATTTACATTTTAACGAGTCGGGTCCAAGATGCAAAAATGCTATTTTTGGGTACCGATCAAACTAAATTTAATTTAATTTTTACATTTGATCTCATTTCTCAATTGTCCATATCTATGTAATTATTAATTATTAAATAATGCAAATTTACATAGTATTCAAATGTTAAGTTTTCAAACAATCCCTGTCAACTCCAAATTCACAATTGTTCCTTCTGAGTTCCGCCCTTCCTTTTAGCCTTAATTTTTCAATTATAACTCTGGTCACAACCCCTATATAGTACAGTAAGTCAAATTGAAAATTTCTTTATTTTATTTTCCCTCACAAATTTCATATTAAACTTTCATAAACTCTCCACTAAATTAAAATATAAATTAACACAATGATCTTATTCTCCTCATCTTAGCATATTTTGTTACGTTCATCCAAACTAGAGAATGATAATGATGATTGTGGACTTGTTACTCTTAGTGACATTATATGCTGAATTTTTTAATGATAAAAGGTAATAATTATTTGTAAAAAAATTATCACGAGAATTCAATTGTTAAACTACATTGTCATCACTATAAACACATTTTTCTTGCACAACTACAAATTTACTTACACAATGGAATGATAATCATCTCAAAAACTTCAATCTTGAACAGGTTACTGGGTACCCTGTTACCCAGTCCAAACAATATGGGTACCTGCAATGTGGGTACCCAGTCCTTCCAGACCATGCCACGGGCCAAATTACATGCATTTAAACACCCCTATCTAGAGATGGCATGTCAAAATTATCGTCCTAGTGCCATTTTAACCGTTGTTGACACCAATGTTCTACACTAGTGGTTAGACAGGTTATTTTATAACTAGTAAACTAGAAGGGTGGTTCCCTCAAGGTGCTTAATTACTCCTTAGCTCGGTGCTCATGATGCGTTATGGAATCTCTATCATGATGTGGACCATGTAGGGCATATCTAGTGGCATAAGAGCCGATTCGGCATCAGCAGCTTCGTTTCGCACTGGAGTAATCCAATATGTGGTTCCGCGCTTTCTACTACTTCTCCATTCATTTTCAATACTAATCATGAATCATCATGACCAACGGGATGTTGAGGTCTAAAATTTCAAAGTGGAAATTTTTATTTGCCAATTACTAATCATCATGGGAAAGAAAGGCAAAATAAAAAGATATATTATTCCTTGAGACCTTGTCCAATACCACTATCCGGTACTAGAAATGCATATCTTTCGCCCACAAGAGATTTCCTTTTCCAGTCGAGAATAACGACTCTCTTATAAAGCTGGAAAGAGCATGCAAATAAGACAGGATATGTTAGGTTATTAGTAGCAATCGGCGACCTTTTCTCTTTTACTTCACAAAGATTTTGTCTCCTTGATAGCTGGAAGTTCTCCAAAAGTATAAAAATTTAGAGGACTTTGTACCATCCATTCCGAGGTTGTTAGATTCTGTTCAACAGCCCAGGGACTTGGAGCACATCTTTTGTTCTTTCCACTGTTTGAAGCGATTGTTACAGCCACAAAGAAACAACTCCCAACTACGTGTGTGTGTGTATAAGATCCAATACTGCTAATAATATTTTTCCTAGCTTATGCTTTTGGATAATCTGGAATGCGACATGGCATACCTGAAACCCTAAGAAATGTATGAGAAAGAAGGTCAGATTAACCCCAAAAAAGTTTGTCTGAAAATGGATTTAACCTAAAGTTTTATGGTATGTTCGAACAAAATTTTAACCTACCCAATAGTCAAATCCCGTAAATAAAGCAAAAATAGAACCCATAGAAAGTACATAATGAAATGTGCAACTACATAATAAGTATCAATAAAGCAATGTCTAGTCCAAATTTTGTCAGAACTATTCATGTGAACCTCCTATGGTAAACAAAAAGATTAACCAAATAACATTTGTGTTTTGTTTTGTATTAACCCCCACGTGGTAGCTATCCAACTAAATATTTTTACTATAGTAAGGACTATGATGATGGTAGTTGTGGTGAAGTAAGCACAAGTATCAACGTCTGAGCTCACAGTAAACATATAATGAGCCCAGACAAAAAAATACAAAAACACTTATACTAATTATGGTATAAACCATGCCTAGCACAAAGATCGATTTTCCAAAAAAATAGAAACTATATAACTTATGATATACCGAACCCAGGAAGAATGGGAATATGCACCTCTAGGTGGCTGAAGAGCTGAAAGAAATGCTGGTATAATATAGGGTCCCTCCCTGTAGAGAAATTAAAAAAAAAGTTGTATTAAAATTTTGATCGGTTAATAAACGGCAAATGTAACTGTTGCTTGTTAGCGGTTTTATGCAAAATGAAATTTAAGAAAATGACGACAAATTCATTATTTATAAACTTATTTTACATATTTTATTATTCTTATTTTTATTAATATTATTATTATTTACTTTTAATTATTTAAATTTATTCACGCATACTGAAAATAATATATTTACTAATTCATTTCAAATATTTTTCACTATTATTCATTATGAGCATTAATATAAGAGAATAAATATAAACTATATTAGTAGACTTATTTTTATTAGATATAAGAAATTTTAATTATATTCAAAATGTAAAAGTTACAATATTATATAAATATCATAAAAATATATGAAATTGAAACATACTTCAGTTTTCTAAATAACACAAAAACAATTATACTTGAATAACATTCAAAATAATTTATTTGTTTTTCATATGAATATTTTTAATGAGGTGGATGGTTTGTCGAATCAAATATTTATACAACTTTAAACATATTTAAAAATTATAATTTTATATCTAATTATTTATAATATAAATTATTAATGTATATCAATATTAGTAAATCACATAAATCTGATGAGGTGAAATTCTAAAATTTTAAAAATTCTGTATGTACACTCATCAAACTAATGTTCTCCTATTGACAATTAGATTGGGTAAAGGATAAATATGAAAATAAGAGAGGAAAAATAAATTTGAATTACATTAAAATTTAACCGTGAAAATTAAAGTTTAAATCCCAAAAACTGCCGATGAAAATTTTAAATTTAAATTCAAAAGGACATAAAACGATGTCGTGTGTATATGGCGTACCACTGGTATAGAGAGAAAGATAAAAAGGTTAAAGACAAATGCTAGGAAAAACACTAGTATTATTAGCGAATTGTGTTTGGCAAAAATGCTACGTGAAAAAGCCAACAACCAAACAATTTTTTTCGTATTTATTGGTTGTTTGACCGATCGAAAATGCCAACCGCCAAAAGCTAACCAAAATGCCAATAAAAAAGCCAGTGTCAGACGGTGCCTTTGTGTCATAAATAGATGAATATAAGTGCCCCAAATAGCTCATCAATGTCCATGGTTGGTTTTTGTTAATAGGAAGGAAGATATCAATAAGAAGACATAATGTGGAAAAGATAATTTAAAAAAATTATATTACTACCGTTTGGTCCTTCGAAGTACTCCATCTGTCACACAATAAACTTCCTACTTTCCTTTTTGAGACGTCCTACTATAAACTTCCTAATTCTAAACTTTCTAGATTTAGTCATAAATGTGTGGTCATAACTATTCCTTTCATTTGATTTATGTAGGCTCACTCTCATCACCCATTAAAAAAATGCCACATAGACTTATCTTAAAGTTTGTGCAAAAAGTAATTTGGAACTTTAAAGTGAGACAGAGGGAGTATTGTCCAACAATTTGTCAGCCCATAGGCTCTGGATAATGACGCCTATGGATCAACTTTAATCACTCAAGTGTATTACCATTTTTGAGTTGTAGTTGAAAACCAAATAAAGAGTTAGTATGGTGGGGTTAAACACAGAGAAACTAATGAATCAAAAATCCAAATTGACAACAATAATTACTTTATTTGTGAAGCTTTGCCGATATGGTTGCAAGTTGCAAGTGACCTCCATGCCCAAAAGAGCACCAGAGTGTTTCCCACATTTAGAGCAAATAGACTCATAGAAGCGTTGGTTGCTATTCAATATGCTCACAACGGTTTTCACCCAATAGTTTTTAACCTACATAATTGAAGAAAAGAAATGAGAAACCAACACAAATATTATTATTTTAAAAAAGGATGACAGGGATCAAACAATTTAAAAGAGAAACAAACTGATCATTTCAGATTCAGTATCTGATTAATTTGCCATATACTGCTATCAGAGGGTTTGCAAATTTCTTGGTTTCACTTCTTATATAGTTGATCAACTACGACACGGTCAACATCAACAATGACACGGTCAACATAACTCTTATTCTCGACCAACCCGAGCAATTGGATATGGAACATAAGAAAATAAGAAGGATAATAAAAACAGTTGTTAAGTAAAGAAAAATTGCTTCTAAATTAAAGCGATACCAAGTCTTGAGAGAATTGGCTTCAATCATTGCAGGATTAATTATGAACTTTGTATTATTGTGAGCTTGAAGACAAGTTCCTACAAATGAAAATATGTGTTTAAAATCAGTTTATGCAATACGAATTTGTACAAAATAAGTATGCCATATGGTAAAGATTAGGTAATGTACCCGTGGAAAGTCCCAAGGTTTACACTGGCAAGCAGCACTACCAAACTGGTATGAATGATGCTAATCAACTCAAGATGGGTGTAATTGTCCCAAAAAGTGACCAGCATTGAATGGCATCTGAGAACAAAGTACCAAAAACATGGTGACCAATTAATATAAAATGGGGGAAAATAATAACTTAAAATAGTCAATGCTTACTCGTGGTTATCAACCATAAACTTGCGCACAATATTTCCCTGTGAACTAACTTGCCTTGCCAGGTGTATATGAACGAGGAGCAGAGAACTTCTACGACATACAAAACATGGAATCAAGCATTCTTTCCTCAGTAAAGTACAAATATAAAATTTAATGGGAACTAAGGACTTGCTGAATAGGCTATCCTCCTTCTCGATATAGGTGTCAATATCCCAGACCGGTGTTACTTCAATGCAGTCATATAAGTGGTAGCCCAAAGCCTTTTCTATTTGTTGGATGTAGCTTTACAGATTGAGAGTGAATTGAAAGGAAAATGTACCGAACTGGAACATGTTGTTTGATATAGCCAAGAAAAGTGTTGCTTCCTACATATTACATTTCTAGAAGTTTGAGGCCGCATTCTAGATGCTTGATATCAGAAGTATAGATGATGGCCTGTATTATTGTTTTCAACATGGGAAACATTTTAACTTTAAATTCAAGCTATAATTTTAATATGAGAACAAATACAAAAGGCTCAACTGTGTACATGAATATGAGAACAAAATCAGCATGAGTTAAAACATGTTGAGGTCGAGAATTTGCAGACAGGATAATGAAAACTTGAGAAACATAGGATCTTTTTTGAAGTAAAGTGAGAAGATTTATTGACAAGATCAAGTACATAAAGAAACAAATTCATGCCGACAAACTCAAAAAAAATTCTTTGAATTACAAGGGGGTTTATGATTGAGATATTTTGTCAAACTTGGAAATTATTCATTAGATTTATTCCATTGTATCATGTGCCTATTACATTTAAGAAATGTTATACAACCTTAAAGAAATTATGGTGAAGAATGAAACAATTGTTGTTCACTTTGTGTCATGCTTTACTTGTTGTTTCTACTTTTCCATACATGGTTTTGCAATGCAATACAAAAGGTGGTAAGTATTCCTAGGTTACAATATATATGATTATTCTATATGATACTAAATTACATTTCCTATAGTGGATCATTTTAGTGCTCCTATGACTGTGCCAGTTGAGCCACAACTCTTCATTCTCTATAATCTTTGGTTGAATATGTTTGTTGTTTGAGTTCATTCCTTTGGTTCAAAAGAAGAGATTTGTGAAAACAATCTTGTAGTTTCTTCTATAAGGACTTAATTCAGTGCGAAGAAATGTGGTTCTAGATTCTACTGTAATGCAGCTGATGTTTATCAAACTCTTTCATCTTGTCATCTTTGACACTTTGCTAATTACTCCCATTTTGGGCCATAGTGTTTTGTTTAGAAAACAAAATAAGATCATTCTTTGTAAGAACATGTCTTTCATGAAATCATATCCAACCAAATGACATCACAGTGGAACAATTGGATGCCATTCACATTTCAAGATTAGACAATTAATCTATGGCGCAAAACAAAACCAATTTGAATAAGTACATTGTGGCTTCACCATCTTTTGCAATAGAAATGGTAAAGGAACCAACTCATTTAAATGTTAACCAAATCAAGGTATCACATGAGTAATTTTAGTACATAAATATGACAAAGGTGCCAAAAGCTGATTACATTCATTCACATGAAAAGGTACAAATGATGCAATGGCTAATTATATTTCAAAGGGAGAATCATCCATGGAGATATTTACAACAAAATGTGGCTACATCTTGACATATTTACCCAATCTGCTGACAAAATAATAGGCCACAACAGACTATATATAGGTAGATAACTCGAGTAGAAAAGCAGATGCAAGAATATTCCTCTGACCTTTGGAAAAATAAGAAAGGTTTTTTTCCAAGAGTTTAGATTTTTTTTGGCGTAGATATCAAAATCAAAATCCTACTTTCTCTTCGAATTTGAACTGCTACCTGCAGAAGAATCAGGAGCTTCATTACATAGACCGGTAGCCCCGATCATCATAACCGTTTGGCGGAGTATCAATGGTTTGCCTGACGCAAATATTCATTGAGTTAGGAACTTCCGAAGAAGAGCTCACAAGATCTACACCACGAAGAATATGACCAGATTCAACAACTTGCATACTTGGTGGCTCATCCCTAGAGGCTTCCAGCTTCTCTCTCTGTACAAATTTTGTAAGCTCGATTCTAACAGTTGTTTATGATTTCTTAAAGCTTTTTAGGTGACCGTAAATGTCACGGATTTCAAGCCCCTTGTTTATCTCATCAATGTCCATTGATAGTTTTTGCTGATAGGAAGGAAGAAATCAATAAGAAGACATAATGTGGAAATAGTTCATCTAAAAAAATATTACTACCGTTAGGTCCTTCACAGTAATGCCCAGAAGTTTGTCAGCCTATCTTTCCTGGATAATGATATCTATGGATCCACTTGAATCACTCAAATGTGTTACCATTTTGACCTGCAGTTGAAAACCATATAAGGAGTTAGTATGGTGGGGTTAAACACGATGAAACTAAATGAATCAGTTATCAAAATTGACAACAACAATTACTTTATTTGTGAAGCATTGCTGATATGGTTGCAATAGTTGCAAGTGACCTTCATGCCGAAAAGAGCACCATATTGTTTACCACATTTAGAGTAAATAGAGTCATAGAAGTGTTGGTTGCTATTCAATATGCTAACATTGGCCTTCACCCAGTAATGAGAAACCAACACAAATATCATACAAAAAGGATGGATGGATCGAACAATTTAGATTAGAAACAAACTGATCACTTCTGGTTCAGTATCTAATTAATTTTTCATATACGGCTATCAGGGGGTTTGCAAATTTCCTGGTTTTTCTTCTTATATAGTTGATCAACTAAGACACGATCAACATGACTCTTATTCTCGACCAAGCAGAGCAATTAGGCATAGAACATGGGAAAATAAAAAAGGCTAATATAAAGAATTCTGAGCAACGACAATTTTCTAAATTAAAGCAATATCAAGTCTTGAGAGAATTGGCTTCAACCATAACAGGATTAATTATGAGCTTTGTATTATTGTGGGCTTGAAGACAAGTGCCTACAGATGAAAAATATCGATTTAAAATCAGTTTATGCAGTATGAATTTGTACAAAATGAGTAAGCCTTATGGTAAAGATTAGGTAACGTAACTATGGATAGTCCCAAGGTTTATACTGACAAGCAGCACTTCCAGACTGGTATGAATGAGACTAATCAATTTAGAAAGCTCAAGGGAGGTGTAATTGTCCCAAAAAGTGACTAGCATTGGACAACATCTGAGAACAAAGCATCATAAACATGGCGAGCAATTAATCTAAAATGGGGAAAATAATGACTTAAAATAGTCCATGCTTACTCCTGGTTAATAACCGCAAACTTGCGCATAGTAGTACCTTGTGAACTAACTTTCCTTGCCAAGAGCATATGAACGAGGGAGCAAAGGACATTTGTACAACATACAAAACATGGAGTCATACATTCTTTCCTCAGTAAAGTACAAATATAAAATTTAATGGGAACTAAGGACTCACTAAAGAGGCTATCCTCCTTCTCTAGACAGGTGTCAATATCCCAGACAAGTGTTACTTCAATGCAGTCAGATGAGTTGTAGTCCGGAGATTTTTCAATTTGCTCGATGTAGCTTTTCATATTGAGAGTGAATTGAAAGGGAATTGTATCGAACTGGAATATATTGTTTGATATGGCTGAAACTTTGTTGCTTCCTACACAATACATTTCCAAAGGTTTGAGGCGGTATTCTAAATGCTTGAAATTTCGAGTATAAATGATGGCTTGCATTATTTTTTTCAATATGGGAAACTATATAACTATAAATTCAAGTTGCAATTTGAATAATGGAAAAAATATTTCATATACAAAATCTCATGCACAGAGGATAACTAAAATATACCTCTTTATCAGCGAAAATGAGCGCATGTGCATGAGGTTCGCCTTTTGAGGAAAAATATAACTTAACTTATACACTACCTCTTTAAAAAGTTTCATAATTCATATTTATAGTTTTAAAAATAAGATTCCGTCTCCTGTAAGACTGTATAATGGTGAGACCGGGGACTAATAAATATAAGAAAATAAGAGTTTAAATAATAAGGGGGTTAAACTCAAATTATTTAGGACTTAGGGTATATTTTAAAAGAAAGGCTGAAATGCAGAGATCAAATTGAAATTGAACACAAATTCTGCTCCTTCTTCCCTCATCGCTGGATTTCGCCATCTTTGTCGCCTTGGAGTTTTCCTTCGTGCCTTGGAGCTTCTCCATTGCTTCTTCACGTCTTTCTTCGCTAGAAATCCGGTCGTTGTCCTTCGCTAATGTCTTCATTGTTTCGTCATCGTTGAAAATCTTTGTTGAAAAACCTATTTTCCAATCGTGTCATCGTCGCAGGTACAAAGTCGTCTACTCGCCGGAAATGTCACCGTCGTTGAGGCAATTCTGAAAAAGGTCAAATTTGCGAGGTCAAGGTCGGATTCAAGGGATCAATCGCTTCGTCGACAGGGTCCTCAAGGTGACTCGAGAATTTTGCGTCGACGTCCTCAAGGTTGGATTAACCTTAAGGTATTGCATCGGCGTCGTTGTCAGGGTATTGCGCGAGGTTGTTGCCTGCGACGTCATCGTCAGGGTATTACGCGAGGTTGTTGTTGACTATGCGCAAGGTTCTGCTCCTTCCCTCGTCAGCATCGTCATTCTGACAACTGTGGTCGTTACCGGAGAGTCAAGCGAGGGTTCTGTCAGGAATAGATTTGGACTGAAATATGGTTCAAAGTTTGGGCTGAAATCAGGTCAAAATTTTGGGCCTTAAGAATATAATTCCAATCTAACTAATAACACATTAAATTAAAATAAATAACATCAAATACAAACTCTAAAGCATCAAATTAAATAATTATACTAAAATAGACATCAAATTTAAATATATAAATATCAAATAAAAAGATTAAAATATAGTTAACATCAAAATAAATTCTAATTTGTAGATGTAAGGTAATTTATATCACTTTATATATATTACGGATCAAAGAGTAACTTTATTTTTTTTTATGGAAGACATAATCAAACACTGATAACTCAAAATTAAATTAATTAAATGAATCATCATTAGCACGATAAAAATATATAAAATTAGCATATAAAAGTAGAAACCTTTAATGTATTTTTATGTCATCATGTGAAAATGTCAATCGCCATAACTATCGAACGATTAAACATCATTCAGTACAAAAGGGTTCAAATGCCCTAAAAAATCGCTAACATAAAAATTCAAAAAATTCAAATCAACCTAAAACATCAACAATTTAGTGTCTAGGCTGTAACGAATAAACCAATATTTATGAAACATCATTCCCACACAATACATCCAAAACAACCAAATTCACTGACTAGATTTCCTTCATTGCTTACTTATTGACAGACTTGCCTTCTCTCCTGCTGGTTTCGAAGAGGATGGCTCTTCTACTCCATCAACGCAATGATCAATGGTTATTTTTGGTCCTCTGTTCAAGGGAACACCTTTAGGAGTATGATTCCTCATAACAATTTTTTAATATCTCATCAATGACATCGTAGACCTCTGGCTTGGAAAGTATTCCTGTGAAATAAACATAAAACATCACATACAGTAATTAAAACATCAACATCTGAAATCAAAACATCACAATAGCACACAGAACATAAATGAAAACTACATTGAGAAACATCAAATACAGTATTTAAAACATCAATATCAAAATTTAAAAACATTAACAGTACACACTAAAATATCAAAAGAACAAAACTGAACATCAGTTGCATACTTAAATATGAAAACACTACAAGAATAAAACAATGAAATTATAACATTACACCAGCACACCTAACAATACTTAGAGATTAAACATGAAAGATCAAAGATAGAACCTGAAAAATCAACAACGGTATCTAAATCATCACAACTAAAAAAAGAAAACTTACAGTTCCTACTTCATTCTCGATTTCAGCAGCAGTGGACAAGTATTCTTAGACATCTAAGAAACAGTAACAACACAAAAATTAGCACAATAGTAACAAAACCGTAAGATATCACACACAATCAAACAACAAAACTGAACATCAATTGCACATTTAAAACACTACAAGCATCAAATAATGAAATTAAAACATCACACCAATACAGATAGCAGTACTTAAAACCTAAACATCAGACATCAAACATCAAACATAAAACCAGAAACATCAACAACAATATTTAAAACCTTATACCTGAAAAATAACAAAATTACAGATCCTCATTCCTTCTCGATTCTAGCAACAGTGGGAAAACTTTCTTAGGCATCTATGATGCAGCAACAACAACACAAAAATTAGCACAAATCGTAACAAAACAGTAAGATATCACACACAATTAAAACTGAACATCAATTGCACACTTAAGCATGAAAATACCACAAGCATCAAACGCTGAAATTAAAACATCACACCAACACAGATAAAAATGCTTAAAACCCAAAAAATGAAACATCAAACAGAAAACAAGAAACCTCAACAACAGTATCTAAAACCTCACTGCTGAGAAATAATAAAACTTACAGATCCTCCTTCTTTCTCGATTGCAGCAGCAGTGAGGAAAGTCTTCTTAGACATTTAAGAAGCAGCAGCAGTGAGGCAATTCTTCTTAGACATTTGAGAAACAGTGGCAGCAACACAAAAATTAGCACAAATCTGTAAGAACAATTCACCAAATACAAAAAAATTGAGAAATCCCCAAATATTAACACATTGAACAACATAAATCCTAAAACACACAATAAAACATGATTGAACTACATAGTGAATGAATACCACAAAATAAGCACATTAATACTCAATATAACCTACAGAAATCGTATTAAATCACATGAACAAAAATATTAAACAAAAATTTAAAAACAACAAAAGATGCATAAAAATCAGAGTGAATACATTACCTACGAATCTAAACACAAAACGAAAGTCGAATTGTGTTAGATCACCGGAAATCGAAGTTAAAATTGGCAAAATCGTCGAAAAATGAAGCGCAACTTCCGTGCACTGATCGTGAATCACTGCGCAAGTAATATGGAAGGAAAATGGAGAAAATAAGGGTAAAGTCGAAGGAAGCTAGTTGTGTGCGGTTGAAATGGAGCTTGAAGAGAAATGGAGAGAGCAATTGCGCAAAAGAAGGAATGGAAAGGAGAGAGAAAACGTCAGAAAATGTGGGAGAAGAAGATAAAAGATTGATATTTATACCTGGATTTAAATGTAAATTAACAAAATTTAACATCCAGCCCCTGAACTTTTAAAACTTCAATTTAAAATCACATGCTAAATTATTTGCAATTAAATCCCTGGTCTCACTGTGAGACCATCTTATACAAGAATTTATCTAAAAACATGTGTGTTTTAACACAAATGATACGTATTGTAAGATAATGATGCATGGTCTATATGAAAATTTTCAGCATTAATTCGTTTTTGTAATGTTCACTACATGTTTATTACATGTTCATAGCAGTAGAATTCATACATTCAGTTCAACAATAATTTCGTTCGCATCGAAGGAAAATCAACAATATAAGCTCAATTATATGTCAAGAACTCATACCATGGACACTTTTAGGTGAAATTTCACCTTTTATAAACTGAATTTCATTTGTTTGAAATTGAAGTTCAGTTTTTTCGGTCGGATTTGCTTGAATCGGTTTTGTTTCGATGAACAAGGTAGTTGAAATTTCATCGGTTCCAATTGCGTGTTATTGTAGATCTTGTTGCAGGGCAAAGAGATCATCGGAAATTTTGCAGACATCAGCAAGTCGTTTGAAGAGCTCGCCGGAAAAAAAAAGATCAATCAGAGGACTTAGTCGGCTGAGAAAACTTAGGTTTGCAGGGAATGTAGTGTGAAATTTGAGAAGGAAGTCATTGCCTTCTGAGTAGGGGGGGGGGAAGAAAACCAAAAATCGAAAATTGAATCGAAAATCGAATAATCAGAATTCAAAAATCCAAACCAAATTTAAAATACGGTTTTTGGATAACCTAATTGAGTAAACCGATTATTGAATGTGATTTTTGGTTTGGTTTTGGATATTGAAACTCAATCCGAAAAACCGACCCGAATACTAAATTGCAATTAAAAAATAAATAAATTATATATATATTAATAATATAATTTTAAAACTCTAAAATTTATATGATCGAATTTATATTGTAGTTGTTGAATTTATATTTTAAACACTGGAGTTTGATGATTTAGAAATTAAATTACATATTTTTATATAATTTTTAATTAGTTTCGTATATATTTTTAGTATTTTAAAATAAAATTTCTCATGAATTCGGTTTATTCGATTTGAAACCAAATTCAAATCGAAACCGAATTTCAAATTCGATTTGGATAATTTGGTTTTCCAGCTTATTCGGATCGATTTCGATTTTGAGTTTTTAGAGGAAAAACAGAATAAATCGAAAACCGATTAAACCGACCCGATGTTCACACCTACTTTTGAGTCAATTTTGGAGAAATTTGATTTGGTATGAGTCAACTGTAATAAGCCAATTTTTGCAATCAGATCGACCTGCAAATTTTGCTATGTTTACATTAATTGCAAATTGATCCATGGCCTATTCATAAATTTATGGACAGATCACCTGCCAGGAAACTCCCTCATAACTCTATTATTCAGTCGGTTCTTACTTTATTTTTAGTGGTTGATTGTTCCTTTTTTTTTAAAGATTTCATACAAGCAACTAAATTACATATAAACATCCTACTATAGTACTCTACATATAAGACTAATTTATGAGACACCACCAATTAAATTTGTTAAAACCTAGTTAAGCCTTGAACAAACATCCATTTGAATAGGTGGGAACGTCTTCCGAAAAACACTCAACTGCTACAACACCATCGAACTACCACCACCAAAATCGGAACCACCACAATCACACTTTTATGGACCACCTGCAGATTGAGAACCACATCGAGAATTATTGACATGGTCCCACAAAGCCGAATAATCTCTAGCAAGAAATAGCTCTAAAACTCACAACTCTTATTAGGATTGTAACTAAATTCTTAGACATCTCCACTATATAGAGGGGATTGATTAACTACTGAAACAATGCCCAATTCACGTGGTTGACTGCTCCTTAAATGTTCAAATGTCAACAAATTGGTTAAGTCAAATGTCTCCACTATTCAGTCGGCTCTCAATTCATTTTGAGTGGTTCGTTATCCTTAAATTCTAATGGCACCACAGGTTTTTCGAGATAGCATGGGTCTCCATTTTTTCCCATAGAAGATCGAAAATTTAAAACCATTCAATCACAGAAAAAAAAAAATTGTAGATCAGACGTGAGCATGACCATGGAAGATGGTGGAGAAGCACCAGAACAGAGGAAGAATAGGATTCAGGTTTCCCATACTAAGAAACCGCTCTTCTTTTACGTCAATCTCGCAAAGGTTGATTCATCCCCATGCTTCTTTACTATGACATATTTGTCTGTGACATTTATTAAAATATATGTGCATGTTGATTGTTAAAGTAATTAACCTGTGTGGATATAATGGGCTAATGTAGACATGGAAATGATTCAATTTTATTATGGTTTTTTGTATCAATGAAGAGTAAAACGTTGGAGTAAACAATAATGCTTGGATCTCTGCTGCAGAGGTACATGCAGCAGCACAATGGAGTCGAACTTTCTGCTTTGGGGATGGGTAACCGATTCAGTAATTCAATCATTATTCACACATTTCTTCGACATTCTTTTCTCAAATCACGTCAATTTTGGCAGCCATAACCACAGTTGTTACGATCGCTGAGATCTTGAAGAATACTGGATTGGCTACAGAAAAGAGTAAGTTCACTGTGATTTAAGATGTTTTCACCCAAAAAATGATCATTTAAAGATCATGATGTTCAATGTGAGCAGAGGTTCTAACATCCACGGTTGGAATGAAAGATGAATCGAAAGGTCGTGTGGTTCAGAAAGCAAGGGTAAGACGAACATGTACCACTTACTATGCCCACAAAAAAGACTGACCCTCGTGATTGCATCAGATCGAAATCGTGCTGGGAAAGACAGAGAAGCTCGATGCCTTGGTGAGTGCTAATAAGGTATCTACAAAAGCAAACAGCGATGGTCAGGATGAGAACACTGAGAAGCAGTAGGAGGATGTTGCATTCTGTACCTCAGCAGACGGACTGTTTAATGACAAGTAACACATGCTGGAGCAGAAAAAGTATGCGAGTGAGGAGTAATGCAAGTTCCAAAATTTCTCATCAGTTTTTGTCAAGTCATGCGATATTGACTGGGGGAACTTTACTTTAAAAGCATTTAATTGCAATAAGAAAGCAGAAACTGATTCTAACTTCCCCATTCATCAGTCATCACCACTCTTCCAAATGAAATGTACAAAAATGTTTGTTTAAACACATGTATAATATTCTCACTCTGCACAAGATATACCTACTAGAAGACACTCTAATCATCGCTGCAATGGCAATATAGAGAGAGGAAAAACTCTCTGAAATACCTCGGAAAAGCTTACAAGCATCTACATGGAAACCAGCCTGGAAATAAAATGACAGGTTGGGGGAGGAGAAGAGAAATCCTTTTAAACAATGATGATACGTTCACAACATGCTTCGTGAAAAAACACACAATGCTATTAACCTGTATGGGTGTACCCAGTGTCTAACAAACACATATACACAGCATCCATATCCTGGTCCGCAGATTGGCAGCTGATCGTCCAATCTACCATTTTCCATATGAGACAGAAGGCACGACATCCCTTTTTGCAGAGAATCAGTACTTCCTGAGAAGGGCATCTGAAATTGATAGATAGGAGATGAGGATCACATATCGTAAAAAGGCAAGAGTCCAAGTGGGAACAGCTGCTCTATTCAAACATTAAGCTCAGGAGAAAGATATCAAAACAAGCAGAAAAACTGATAATATCGAATAATTTGCACGAGACAGGGTTCTATTATTCAACAAGGTCATGTTAATCTCTGAGTCTTCCATAAGAAAATATTTCTTGTTCAGCCAAACACGAAAGTGAGATATGATTAATGATGCTGACCACACTGACACAATGAATAAAGGCTTGGTTTTTGCATTGCACTATTTATCTATCAAGGTCATAGTAAACCCAACAGAAGAAATTTGCTTCATATCTTCTGTTTTTCTTCAAGTTGCCACAATTCATCAAACGTGTCAGTGAAATCATGTGAATGTTTTACAGGCTCCACAGCTGCATTCTGAACATACAATACATGATGCTACAATGGCCAAAAGTGTTCAAGGCAAGCTTCTAAAAACACATTGGATGGAAAATGACGAATATTTCAGGTTGGTAGTGATGGGCATGATTAATATGTCTGCCCATTGCATCACACATAATGATTTTGCGCGACAACAGACAGTTCCCCCATAAGTATAACTGTCTACTCAATAATCCCACTGAAAAGTTTTGCAAATCTAGAGATTCCGGCTTTGATTCTAGTGTTACAAGCTACCATGAACCCAGCAGTCATCACACATAATGATTTTTCAAACAAATGCATGCTTGGTTCATAGTTTGGCACATAAGAAAATTTGCAGAAGAAACACTTGAAACTAATATGCAAAGGCAGATTCAAAATCCCAACAGTACAATCAAATAAACATCCTGGAACACTTTCAATTGTGAAAGCAACCAAGCTCTTATCACACTGTCAGATCAATTGTATGGATTATATCTCGCCATAATATATTGTCCAGATTTAATTTTTCATCAATATTCAAAGGAAGTGCTTGGTTGGAGGGTTTTAGGGGTTTGGGCATGGGAATGGTATTAAACTGCATGTGAATAATATTTCTATATCCAAGAGATTATATCTTGGGGAGGGGGTGGGGAGGTTGAACGCATCTTGGCATAGCCTATCTAGCACAGTTCTTTCATTCAAGTTAAGAGTTAACAGAAAGAAAGAACACCAGAAAAGAGGGAATAAAATAAATGCTACAAGGGGATCGAATAGTAACTTTGGCCATTGCATTGATGCATATATGGCCGAATGCTTTATTGATGCATATACTCTACTCGTTTACCTTTGACGTCATTTGCCTTTTTTAATTTACACCTTGCTTCCCTCTTTCTTCTTCTACCTTTTCACTATGAGAATCTTATAAGACTTCGTCTCCTGCAAGACCATCTCATGGTGATACTAGGGACTAGAGGGAAATAAGGAAAAGGCAAATCTACAAATAAAACCAGCTCGGGGTCTGTTATGTGAGGTGTACAAAAAAGAAGGGACCTCACAGAAATTATCAATAATGAATCCCAAAAATCCCTTCCACATTGAAGGCGTGATGACAAAAACACGCCTTCCCCCAAAACTCTTCAAACACGGCCGATTGAACATCTCATTCTTAATCAAAATCTTTCACAAACACCAAATTCTCCAACCGCTGCTCATCATCAACAATCAAGCGCGACGAATTCAAAGAAAAACGTTGATCGACATCAACAAAGCATCAACCAAGTAAGTTACAACTATAATTAGGTATTAATTTAACATCAATCATCTCAGATCTGTGAATCAAATCAATTTTGAAAATTTTAGATTCAAACCTCAAATCATGACCGACTGAAGAAGATGATTTTTAGATCGAAAATCAATTAGCTATCGTACAGACGACGTAACAACAGAGTCAAACGCAAAAAAAATGAATCAATGATGAACAGATCGTACTTGTTTTAAAAGGTAGGTTGTTGATTTTTCAATAACTGATTTTGAGGCTTCAATTTACTTATTTGAAGAGCAGCAGCCTGTGTTTGAAAAGCCTAATTTGTATGGATGATTTCTAAACATGTTGCTGATTGTCTTTGAGCAAAGCAATATTCTGTCAATTTGTTGAGAGTTTCATTTAAAATGCCTGAACTCTCACATGTTGGAATTCACATTTTTAGCAGTTGTTTTGAAGTTTTAAACAGTGCCGTTTAGTCTATTTCACATTCTGAAAATAAGTATAAGTAGCTGAAAATCCAATTTATAGCGGATGATATTCATGAAATTTGGCATGATATTTTAACGGCATAGCATGATGATAAAAAATTGGTTGTGCCTGATCAGAATTACAGTTTGCAGCAAACATGATGTGATGTTTTTTCTGACCCATTTGATGATACAAGTATATGTATGATGTTTTAACTATTCAACATTATGTTGGAACTTCACTGAACATGTTCAACATTACATGTTGCAACATCATTGTGTGATGTTGCAAATATAATCTTTAATGAGCCCATACATTTGGTAGATAATCTGTTTTCGAATTACAGTTCAAAAAATACAACAGATGATGTTGCTCATATAATGTTGGATGTTATAAGTTTATGGCATGATGTTTCAAACTCAGATTCCATAGTATTTTTTTATTTTGGGTTTCAGATACAAGTTTACCGAACTTGATCGAGGTATGTCAAACTGAATCCTTTCAAGGAGTGCAAGAAAATACATGAGAAGAGCTTGAAACATTATACTGCGCACCTGCGACTTCACTTGAATTTGGTTTACAAAAGTCGACACGAAGACACCATATGCTCAGTTGATTAAAAATAGCTTGTTGGAAATTGATCATTATTTACCGTCATACTGTGATGTTCCACTATCGTTCCATTTGAAAAAAACTATTTTGACGTTCTACTTCTATTCACTCTTGTTATTATTATTTTGCATGATAATATACAGATGTAAGATGATACGTATCACTGTATGTATATTACGAATGAAAAAGACATAAAACATCAAACACTGATAACTCAAAATCATATTAATTCAATGAATCATCACTGGCACAACAAAAACATTTAAATTAGTATATAAAATTGGCAACCTTTGATTTGAAGTTTTACGTCAGCATGTGAAATTGTCAATCGCTATAACTATCAAACAATTAAACATCATTCATTACAAAAGGGTTCAAATGTCCTAAAAAATCTCTAACATAAAAATTGAAAAATCCAAATCAATCTAAAATATCAATAACAATAAAGCGTCTCAACAATAACAATCAACCGTCATAACTGAAAAATCAACATCAAATAATACATCACAAACAATCAAATTCTATTTTCCCTCGACTTGTTTTCCTTCGTTGCTATCTTATTCACAGATTTTCCTTCTCTCCTGCTGCTTTCAAAGAGGATGACTCTTCTACTCAATCAACATAATGATCAAAGGTCGATTTTTGATCCTCTGTTCAAGGGAACGCCTTCGGTGGCATGATTCCTCATAACATTTTGTATATCTCATCAATGACATCGTAGAGCTCTAGCTTTGAAAGTATTCATGTGAAATAATATAAAACATCACATACAATAATTAAAACATCAATATTTGAAATTAAAACATCATAATAGTACACATAACATTACTGACAACTACTTTGAGAAACATCACATACAGTATTTAAAATATCAATATCAAAATTTAAAAACATCAACATTACACACTAGGGCTGGCATTTTGAGCCAAATTAACGTACCAACCAACCTACCAACCGAACCACAAATCATCTGTACCAAAAATTTTGGTAACCGATGATGTGGTATGGTAGTAGCGTACCACACATTTTTGATGGTATGGTAATGGTATTGAGAAAATATTGCCATGGTATTATTGTACCATACCACATATTTATATATTAAAAAATATAACTAATATTATGTGAAATTTGTACTTTTATTTAGTTATAAATCTTAGTAATTTGTTAATATGAAAACCAATTTAATAATTTAAATATGTAATTTATATTTTTGTTCCAATATGTTGGATATTGGTTAAAGTTTAAAATATTTTCTTAAACTAGATTTCTTGACAATTGACATTTTTGTTCTAAGACTTACAAAAAAATTTAAAATCATAATTGTCTTTTATTTATTATATAACTTACTTATTACCCACATTCTTGTTTTAGATCGAGCAACCGTTAGACGGAGGCATTTTATATTTGATGTAATGAATGGGGTAATTTGATGTTTGTTTTTATTTATTGCAATGAGATTCGATCATATAATTTTGAAAAACTTTTAAAATGTATCCTAATGTATAAATAATTATAGTGCAACCTTAAAAATTATTGAAACGACTTTTTCATGGTTGGTCGACCGTTAGTCAGTCTAACAAGAGACTTTCTCTACTTAGTATAGTTCTTATTTTGATGTTATCTTACTTTATTATAATTATGATTAGATAATATTTAATTGTCTAAAATTAAGATTATACAATAGAAAATTTTAATTGATTATAATTTGTTTTATCAGCAAATAATTAATTCATTATAACTTTTGTGTATAACGATGTGTTGGCATGCAGAGGATTTGGTACGGTATTGGTTTTTAAAATAATATACCGACATTGTTGGTATGGTGCGTGGTATTAGTAAAAAGTGATGGTAACCATACCAAATCCACCCCTACTACGCACTAAAATATCAAAAGAAAAAAATTGAACATCAGTTACGTACTTAAATATGAAAACATTACAAGTTTCAAACACTGAAATTATAACACTACACAAACACACATAAAAATACATAGAGGTTAAACATGAAAGATCAAAGATAAAAACCTGAAACATCAACAACAATATCTAAAACATCACAGCTAAAAAAAGAAAACTTACAGTTCCTACTTCATTCTCGATTGCAGCAACAGTGGACAAGTGTTCTTAGACATCTAAGAATCAGCAACAATTACACAAAAATTAACACAAATAGAAACAAAGCCCTAAGATATCACACACAATCAAAACAAAAAATGAACATCAATTGCACATTTAAAACACTACAAGCATCAAATAGTGAAATTAAAACATCACACCAACACAGATAACAGTAACATAAAACCAGAAACATCAACAACAATATCTAAAACATCACATCTGAAAAATAAAAAAATTACAAATCATCCTTCCTTTTCAATTGTAGCAATACCAGGCAAGCATTTTTAGACATCTTAGAAACGTCAACAACAACACAAAAAATAGCACAAATCATAATAAAACCCTAAGATGTCACACATAATCAAAACTGAATATCAATTATACACTCAAGCATGAAAACACCACAAGTATCAAATGCTTAAATTAAAACACCACACCAACACAGATAACCATACTTAAAACGAAAACATAAAATATCAAACAGAAAACGAGAAATATCAACAATAGTATCTAAAACATCACTACTAAAAAATAATAAAAC
Source organism: Rubia tinctorum (assembly GCA_032355605.1). Classification (NCBI taxonomy): domain Eukaryota; kingdom Viridiplantae; phylum Streptophyta; class Magnoliopsida; order Gentianales; family Rubiaceae; genus Rubia; species Rubia tinctorum. Next base: position 38,056 of record JAULKM010099567.1, read on the forward strand.
TTATAGATCCTCTCTCCTTCTCGATTGCAGCAGTAATGATGCAAGTCTTCCTAGACATCTAAGAAACAGTAACAACAACACAAAAATTAGTACAAATTCGTAAGAAAAATTCACGAAACACAAAAGAATAGAGAAATCCCCAAATATTAACACAATGAACAACATAAACCCTAGATATTACCTGCGATAAAATAATAAAATATGCATAAAAACATAGTGAAGACATTACCTACGAAAATAAACACAAAACGAACGTCGAATTGTGTTAGATCGCCGAAAATCAAAGCTTAAATTGGCAAAATCACCAAAAAAATCATCGAAAAATTCCAAACATCTCAAATAATCACTGCTCGCAAGAAAAGAGGAAGAAAAATGGAGAGGATGTGCGATTAATTGGAAGGAAAGAAGCATGTGTGCAGTTGAGATTTGAAACTCAAAGAAAATGGAGAGAGAATTTGGTTCAGGCGTCCCCGCCGTTGTGAAAAGTGAGGGGAAAGTGAGAGAAGACGATGTTGAGTTTATTATTTATACCTGGAGTTAAATGTAAATTAACTAAATTGCACACCTAGACTCTGAATTTTTGAAACTTCAATTTGAAACCTCATGTTGAATTATTTATAATTTAATCGTTGGTCTCGATGTAAGACTGTCTCGCACAAGACTTTGTCTTCTTATAATAGTAGTCTCTTTTTCTTTTCTTCTATCCATTAAAGTTGCATTAGTTCTTATAATCAAGGCTACATTGATTGATGCAATTTTTCACTTTTCAAGAGAATACATTGGAAAGTAAACTTTTTTTGGTTATAACTATAGGTTACATTTTAAATTAATTTTTTAAGTTGTTGTGTAATTTTGTATGAGTGACATGTGCAATATTGGCCTCTTTAAATATATACTATAGATGATGGGTGTTTGTGGGTCTGTTGGGGATAGCTAAGAGCATCCACAATAGTACCTCATTAACCCCACTTTTCTTAATAAAGAGCACTCATTATTTAAGGAGGAGTATTGTGGAGTTTTAAGAATCACTCCTTAATAATAAGTTGGAACCTTTTTATTTATGAAATACCAACCAATCAATGATGGACTCTTGGCATGGCTAGTTTTGTATTTTAATTTGATTGGATTATAATCAAAGTTTAATTTTGATTATGTACTTCCTCCGTCCCAGAGAAAATGACACATTTACTTTTTCCAAGTAAAATTTTACAAACTTTGACCCTAATTATATATTAATATATATAATAAAAATATCATGTGAGATATTGTTAGATTTTTTTTTAACATCTATTTTCTAAATATCAATTTTTTATGCAAAACTATTGTGTGTAGCTAGAGATATTGTTGATCAAACATGATCATTGAAAACAGTGAAAAAATAAATGTACTATTTTCTCTGGGACGATGGGAGTATATTTTTTTCATAAATGAGATTATTTGTTTTTAAAATTTGAATTTGAATTTTTCTATTTCTATTTATGTATTTTATATTATTTTATATCACGTATCTATTATATTAAAATGTAGAAGATCAAAGTATGATAAGTGTTTGAATATATTGAACGCTAAGAAAATGTCATTGTACCGCTCTCTAACTTCTCTCTAAAAGTGTTTTCTCCTACCTCTCTTCTCTCTGATAACTGATAACGGCTACAATTACTATTTTTCTTCTCCGTCTACCACCATCTACAACTCCACACCGCCCGACTCCGGCCTAAACTAGCCGCCATGGCGGCAAATAATACGAAAACTTTTGCCCAAGCACTACAATCCAAAAATGCACCAATCTCAAACTCCTTTCCATCAACACCTAACCCCGACAACAAATTTCAAAGGGGAACCCGCCGTACTATACTCGCCCAAACAGATACAACAGCTGACCAAACACTACGCCAATGCCCTAATTGAGAATTTTCCTACAGAAAGATTGGCAATGGAGATTGTGGAGGCATATTTCAAAAAAACAATTGGATTCGCCGAAAAGTACCAAATAGGGGCAATTGACCACAAGAATGTTCTCATCAGATTCGAAAGCAAAGAAGATTTTCAGAGATGTTGGATGAAAGTAGTATGGTCCTTCAACGGAACACATATGAGAGTCCTAGAATGGACACCGGAATACAAAGTAAACACTGAATCTTCAGTGGTTCCGGCATGGGTAACAATCTGAAATGTCCCACTGTACTACTACAACATTCCATGTATCCAGGCAATCGGAAACCAAATCGGAGCTTACATCAAAATGGACCTGGTTACCATGAGACTCACCAGACCCTCTACCCTCAAGATATGCGTTGAGGTAGATCTACAGATCCAACTACCAAACTTCATAAGGCTAGGATCTACTGTTGCAATGAGAAATTTGCTATTGAATACGATAGTTTACCTGTCTATTATTCGCATGGTAAGAAATTGAGACATGAGATGTCTAAATGTAGAGTCCTGCACCCGGAGCTAGCACCAAAATTGTTCCCTAAACAAAAAGCTCAACAGAAAGAAACCCAGAACCTGAAAATCAAGTGGGTAATACATCTGGTTTAACCACATCACAGAAACATAGGGATGTTGAGTCACAACCAGAAAACATGGGCAACCAAATTTCACAGCCTAACCATCTGGAAATCATTAGGGAGGCACAACAAAACCCCAATGATGATAGTCTAGTGAACAAACAATCTGACCATGGGAATGAGACTACTCTCATTAAACCTCAGCAGATATATACTGTTCTTTCTTTCAAACCTTGACCATTCAGCCCCCCTCTCTTTCTCTCTTAGAAGCTCGTTGAGATCAAATCATCTTCAATGTCATAATCTGAATCATTAAATTTGTATTCCTGTTGTTGGACTGAGTTCTCAAATGTCTCAGCAATGTTCTTTTTATTTGAAATGCTTCGGTTCTCTGCTCTTGTTTTTCTTTTCTTGTTGTTTCTTAACACTTTATTTCTCTTTTTGGATCCTGCAAATCCAACTTTTGACATCAAGTGGATGTAATATAAAGTAGAAAACCCCTCAAAAGTCTTAACTCAAACCAAAACAATATTTATGCAAAGACAAGATGCTACTATTACCTACTCGACTACTTAGTTTAGTGTCCAATCTCAACAAGTTCAAACAAAATATTCAGTATAATCATCACTAAACAATACCTCACAAAACTCCATATGCATTCTATATTTTAATTCATCTACAAACGTGATAATCCTTTCAAGATATAGTTTAATATTTTTCTCAAAATTAAAAGTCACACAAATATTGTTCTTTCATCACTTCCCGAACAATGATAAAAGATAAAATCATGAATTACAAATACCGTAATTTTGCACTTGTCGTAAGAAAATATCCTCCTCAGTCTGTTCCAGTGTTTCAGACGATCTTACAACTGAACACTGAAATTTGTTACCATTTAGCTATTAAGAGCTACGTCGTGACACCATGGAGGAAAGTTAAAAGACTCCTTCTGTATCACAAAGAAGATACGACAGAGGTAAAATAATAGATAAGGAAATTAATTAGGGTTTTGATTTATTAATTTATATTTTTACATTTTTACCCCTCTTCTTAAAGGATTTGACAATAAAATACGTTAAATGAGCTTAATTTTTTAAAAAAAACAAGCGTAAGGTACTAAATTAAGAATTTAAAAAAATATATGTTTGAAAAACATTCATTCATTTGTAAGGTACCAAAATTGGGGTTTTGGCTTATAATATTAAGAAACAAAAGGAAATATTTATCTTTAGAGGAAGAGAAGAAGAAGAAAGAGAGTATACTCTATCTATTAAAGCAAAATATTATTTAACAACATTTTGAGAAAGACCGTAGTTTCATAGGCATGTGGAAGAGATTTAATTAAAATAATATGAAGTTCGAGTTTATACTTTGCAGTAATTGCAAGTGAAACATTTGAGTTTTGATTAGAAATATTTCATATTTAGAGAAAAACATATACTCCATCTGTCCCACTAATTTGGCCTATTTATTATTACTAAGTAAATTTTTAGTCTAAATATAAAATTAATATATTTATAATAAAAATACCACGTGACGGAAAGTAATTTTATATTAAAACCATCAACTTTAAAAGATTACAAACTGAATGCCACCAGCTATTACATAGTTTCCCAGGCCCTATATTTCCTCCCTAGTCAACAATTCAGTTCAAATCCAACAAAATTCCTAACCACCTTGTCCTGCTGATTCCAGTACTCAGACCTCACCTGATCAGAGCCCTGTGACAGTCAAGATCTAAGCCAACATTCATTTTTAATCAGCTATGCCAGTTGCTTTGTTTGTAGCTTCTTCAATTGAAAAATTCTGCTGTTGCGGTCCAGCCATAAATTATACCAAATAGCATAATATACAGTTATTTTGCTTCTGCATTTCCTCCTCCTGAAGTGCCACATAAACCTCTCACATACTCGATGCAATTCAGGCTTAATTCAGAACAAAGATCCAAGCTGAACTTGCATTCAAAGAACAAGTGATTAATTGAATCAAGTTGTCCATCACACAAGCAACATAGCAGATTGAACTTGAATACCGAAAACACCAAGTCTATCAGTAGTGGCCGGCTTCCTGCCCAATAACATCCGCATGAATAAAGAGACCTTTGGTTGAACAGATCTATTCCATAATGGTCGCCTGAACTTGAGCTCGTTCCTACCTTTCAGTATTTCATAAGCTCTGGAGAAACTGAAGCAGCCCTTTGAATCCACACACATCCAAGGCCCAAGCTGTGAAAATGTGATCTCAATCTGATAAGGTTCTTCCAACTTCAACTACATCTCATAGGTACTTTATGAATTAGTAGTTCAGAGCCTTTCAAGTAGTAACTACTGATCCATTTTACCCATGAAGAGTCTTTTTTGCTGCAAATATCCCACAAATTCCTGCATAAGCTAGCTGCATTCCATAGCTGAGTATCTCTAATTCACAAACCACCATACTTTTTAGAGAACCAGAGATTATCCTAGGCTACAGGAACAAACTTTCTGGTACTTTGCACATGTCCCCAAAGAAAGTCCCTACAGATATTAACCATCTCTTGATGCACACTTTTAGGGAGTTGAAAAGAATTAGATTAATAGCTACTTATACAAAACAAGATTCCATTAATCAGATGTATCTTGTCTGCATGAGAAGTGTGTTGGGAAATGATTAAATATAATTTAGGGGAAAATCAATTATCTAATCTCAGATCTCATGCATGTATTTAATTCGAATCTATCTAAGAGTTTAGATTACCTTTGAACTGTGTTTTACCGTCAAATTCGATCAACCACAGAGACGAGAATCCCAGATGTGATTCTTCCATACGTATCCACACAGCACAATCGGATCGCCTACACCGCCGCCAGCTTAGAATGTTGATTAGCAAGCAAAAACCCAGTCTTTTTTTCTTCTCTTTACGGTGAGTTTTGTTTTCTAAGAATGATTGGATTGGTTTCTGGTTTTTGCCGTATGGAACGGTCAGTGTTCTAATAATCTGATACTGAACATTTTTGTAAAAATATTTATTTATACATAATGGTCATTAATCAAAGAAACTATAATCCAAGTCAATATGGGCGTAGACCAATTAGATTTAATGAGTTATAAACTCAATTCTCATATAAATACTATCTGGGCCCCTAACACAATAATCATTTCTTTTATCCAATTTCATCCCTTGTGTGTGACCCTATACATTCAGTCATAATAAACTGCAAGCTCAATATAATTGATGCTAGCGGATCGTAAGCGGTTTCCATCTAAACATTCCGATCACTTAAAATAACTGAATTAATTATCTTTTTGATTAATCCTCCAATTATATATGAAAAATGCACATTGACTTGAGGACACAATTCCAACAATCTCCCACTTATCCTTCAAACAAGTGTGCATTCATATTCCTGTGTCACTTAATCTTTTCATCTGAACATAAGGTAAGATAATGTGTCATCCTTATCAAGTTCAAATGCATTTCTCGAATTCCCGAGTCAAACT
>JAULKM010099568.1:0-26716 GCA_032355605.1 Rubia tinctorum
GGTGAACCGTTGATCCGATTAGGGAGTTCTTGTAGTCGATTTTATAGTGCTCGAGAAGACGAATCCAATGGTCCCACCCTCAGAGGTTGGTTCTTATTGGATTTTTCCCAAAACTAGGTTAAAATGTCTGGATCACAATTCATCCGCTTCTTTGTCTTCCTTCTTCGAACCTTTTATCTTCTACCACGTTTTGACTCGTAGCCTTCAATCCTCTACCATCCTTGCCAATGACTTTCAATAAAATACTCCAAAGTGCTTACGACCAATCTACAAATTAAGCTCACAGAAAGGAATCTAGATGCTCGGAAGAACCAAAAATCCATTAGACTCAAACTAGGTTGCAAAATTCAGGATTTAGATACGAAAACCGAAAATTGTTATCTAAACCCCCTATGATGTAAACCTACCTAAATCTAGAAATCTTCTAACAAAAAGATAACAAAAGAGATGTTAAATGCTTCAGAAAATACATGTATTTGACGTCTCATCAACGGACAATGATTTCTACATTGTTCCCTTCCTAAGAATGTAAGGCTCTTCCCATGGATTACCATTTACATTTCTAACCTCTTCTAGTTTGGAATGATTAATTTGTTTCTTTTTCCTGCAATGATCATTGGTACCTTGTCATTATCCACCCGAGCACAGATGAAGTTTTCACACTGGAGACACTAACGGGAGGTATCAAACCAATCAACGTGATCGAGAATAGGTTGATCTCAAGTTATTACGATCAATATATTTGATAATATATTACTGCTATTCCCTCGAACAACTTGATATTGTAATTTACTTTCACGAAAGGCTTTGTTGCAGTTACCAAAGGGAGAAGAGGAAGATGAAACCAAGTCCCGACTACACTTGGAGCATTAAGAACATAAAGGTAAGTCATTAAATCCTACGAACCAATTTCAGAAACATCATTTCATAACAAAAAAATTAGTGATGAACTGTACATTTCAATGCAATACCTAACTTGGCTTGGTTCGTGGCAATGTGGGTACTCCATCATGCTGTTGATGGAAGAATTTGTTCTTCACACAACGTCAAACAATATCCTCGAGGTAAAAATCAATTGGAAAAAACATACTAATTTTTAGTTACTACCATCAAAACTGTAAATATCACAGATATTCTTTCTGCACTAACATTATAGCTATAAATATCACAGATCTTCCCAGAGGACCAATGGCCATACCATATTTTTGAAATACAAGTTGTGGTGGAGAGATGGTGCGAGGCATGGACCAATGAGTACCAGCAATAGGAAAATACTTCGTTGCAACCGCTGGATGACAAGAACCACATCATAGGTTCACTATTCTGTTATTGTGATTAAAAATATTTCTTACGTGTAATCGGTTGAAGGTCCAATTCTTAGACAAATTGTATGGTTTTTCAAATTTATGTGCATTCAGGGTTCTTAGACATTAAAATTAATTCATGACTCGTGCGATCAATACTTTCTTACATTTGTAGTTGCTTACAATTTATTGGTTTCAATTTATAGTATTCTAGATTCACTTTTTCTACCTGCATATGCTCCCGGAAAATAATCCGGGAGGGCCCACCAGGAAACAATTAGGTCGTTGCAAAAATGAATACAAATTTACACCAGTATAATTCCACGATACCGGTGTAACAAAAACTGCACTGCAAATTGGATATTTTATACTGATGCGACCTCAAATTAATAGAACTGGAAATATAAATAAATACCGATTTTAAAAAACCAGCGCAATTGCAATATGCCGGTGTATCCTCATTCTTAATCATGCCGGTGCAAGTATATTTCATAACCATACATCAGTAGTTATCCCAATACTGGTGCAAATGTACATTACTAATGTACATTGATATTATTAACTGTACTGGTGCAATTATGACTATACCCCCTTAGCATATGAAACATAACTACACCTGTATTTATTGTCTTCACCGGTATAGAATTTTGCAGTTCCTCATTTTACATACTCCCTCCGTCCCAGCTCAAATTGCATAGAATCTTTTTCCCGCTTATCAAGAAACTTGTCTAACCGTTAATATGTTTAACTACGTATAATAACTATAAACAAAAAGTTACTTTTGAAAAACTAATTGTTATGACGAATCCAACAATATCACATACAATAATATTATTGCTTATATATCTACTCAAATATATTGTCAAGATTTGATAGAGAATGGTGCCAAATAGTAAGTATGCAGTTTGAGCTAGGATGAAGGGAATATTGTATTGATATTGCTAGCACCGGTACATTATACTAGTGCATATTAACGTTTACACCGGTACCCTCCTACCGGTGCCTTTGTAACAAACAAGTACACTGCTACACTTACGCACCGGTATTTCTGGGGGATATTTTACCGGTGCAATTGAGGGAAAATACCGGTGCTATTGACCATGTCATGTAGTAATGATTATAGATTATAGATTAAATATTAAATTACAAAAAAATCACATTAAAAAAATACTCTTAGAGTTACAAATGTTCCAAATTTGAATTAATTTGTTTTAATTTGTTCAAAATTCTAAGCAGTAAAACTAAAATCAGGAGGGAAGAATAATGACATTGAACACTATCGGCCTCAAACCATCTAACACGTTGAAGTAGAGTGTTTCTCCAATGCTCAGTTCCTTAGCATCAACAAACTCGCTAAAACCCTTTGGGTTCAGGGTTTTGAGCCTTCCGTTCTCGAGTATTGCATGTGATACTCCCTTCCACTGCACCTCAAGACAACAGGCATCTTGACATTTGGTAGGAGTTTTACGATCTAGCTTGGGACATACTAAGTAATCAAATAAAAGGAATTTAAGTAGAAATCTAAACAAAAAATGCTCACCTCAATTGGGGAACAACTACTCGCGCTTTCATTGTCAGCCATGATTCATGAAATTCATATCGTCACAGATGATACATACAATAATAGATAGAAATTGTGCTATTAATCTCCTTGCAAATATTCTGGATTGGAGAATTAAAATCTTTGACCAAATTAAGGGATTTGCAAGCCCTCACTTAGTCTCACGAACTAATCACCAACTAGCCCTCGGGATTGATGTTTAACTAAAAAAATTTGCTGGTTAATTAGCCCGCTGGATTAACTCACAAATATAGGGTTATTTGTTCAGTAACTAGCCCGGATGATTAATTCACAAATAAAGGGTTCTTTGTTCAGTAACTAGCCGCCGGGATTAGTTCACAAAGGGTTTTGATACTTAATTAACCCGTAAGATTAAGCGACAATGAAAATTAATGCTTGCGAGAATTAAACTTGAAAATCTGAATTTTTTATTGATAATAATGTTGTAAAATTTTGTGGATGATCTCCCCTATTTATAGGGTATAACTCAGCCTATACAAATGGAAATTGAAAAGAATTATGCCTGCTTTAAAAAGCTAAAATCATATCTAAGTATAATACCTAATTTAATCTAAATGATGACCATATTCATCCAAGTAAATGAATCCAAATATTGGATGAATTATTGAATTAATCTACTTTATCTAAACCTAACAAATCGAATTCTAATCAAAATAAAACTGAATATTCTAAACCCTAATAAAAGTATTACCTAAAATCTTCTAAGCCAACTTGATCGAGTTCATTGCTTCATTAATAAAAATAAAATAAAATGATCACACTACCTCATTAAAAAACCTAATGGGAAAAAGAGTACAGTGTTGACCTCCAAAAAATAACAAAATAAGAAAAGTATAATAAATGATATTTTTGAGATTGTATCAAATTGGTTCAATAGAAATCGGTTCAATTAATCTTTTAAGTCGGCCAGGCATCGCACATACATGTTGGTCCAAAATAATGGCATGGCCAACATGTAAGAGCGACGTCGCTTACTTATCAATAAAATTGATTGGTTAATTGAGAAGGGTGCGACATCTTATACATGAAAAAATATATAAAATATGAATGATCGACGTTGCACGACGATCGCTCCAAATGAAGGGGGGTTGAATAGCCAGCAACATCACATTCAAACCTAGCAGATACATTAATAACAACAAAAAACTAGAGAAATTAAAGGTCCGAAACCAAAAAAATGGGCCACAAAATCGAGGGAGAACATAGAAATGAAATGTGTACACCCTAGAACCCCAATACATAGGAAATTCAAAACAAATAACATATAGAACACATTCACCCACCACATATATAAAATATTTGAGAAAAATACAAAAATAAAAATTATCTAAAGAATCTAGAAACCTTACCTTTGAGAAAAGGGTTTGGGGACTATTGAAATTTGGGAGAAAATTAAATGTTTGAAGGGATTTATGATGTAGGATCCATATATATATATATATATATAGTCGTTTAGAGCCTTGTTAATTCCACCCCGGTATGTGTGATGTCGCACGAGAATTGACCTTACCGACATATGACCAACGTTGGCTAACATTAATGTGAGCCTCACCATTTCAGCCCACTAGCATAGCAAATGGGCATGCATTTGACCAAAACAAGTAAAATTGACCTTAACAACGGTTAATAGTATATTATAAAACACTAATTGAAATTTATAATGTCCATGTACTTTATTAACGTCCGGTTTGATCAAAATCAATTTTAGCACAACTGGTGAAATTTTTAGTTTTTACACTTAGAACCCTCCAAGAGGGTGGGAGAGGTTGAAATGTGAAATTGGAGGTATCCAATTATCTAAATCTCATTGTCACAATCATGTTGTTCTGATTTAGGAATCAACAAATCGGGCTATTCGTTCCTCATTGTTATCTGCATCCCATTAACACCCTTATGATGAGCGTTATTAGAAAGATAATTTCCACCACATAGAATCATACAAAATTACGTATTCTTTCTTTTATGTATTAAAAAGATAATGCAATTCAGTCCATCAATTTTTTAAAAGCACAAGTACGTGGTCTAGCGTAAATTGTAGATTGTTACTTATAGGTATGCAAGGGTTAATCAAATGATCTTATGGAAGTCTTTGTGGGATCATGCCAGTTTCTTTATCACTTTCGGGGATTATAATTTTGACAAGAAAGTGAGCAGAATTGATTATGTGAATATCGGTGAACTTTTAAATTTTTGAACTTAGGTCCCTCCAAGAAGATGAGAGAAGTCGAAATGTAAAATTGGAGATACCCTTATCTAATTCACATTCTCCCAACCACGATGTTCCCATTTGGGTATGAACGGATCAATGGATAGGCCCACATTAGTCTCATAAAGTATAAAGATGAAAATTTGTGAAAATTACATTATGGCCCAAACTTCCTTGCATGTTCTCTACGCTTCAGAACCCTGCACCCGACCATAAGAACAAATGTTTTATAAGGAGATTATGCATACTGCCTATGAGGAACATGAACAGGGGTAATCGTCCATCATTTTTATTAGTATTTCATTAATACCCTTACGATAAGTGTTATGGAAATGATAATTTCCACCACACAAATTCACATGAAATTTCATATCCTTGATTTTTTTTATGAAATAAAAGTTATATATATCCATCTATAAAATTTTAGAAAGCGCTAGTACATGGTCTAGAGTAAATTGTAGTTGATTACTTAATTTTGCACTTAGGTCCCTCCACGAAAGTGGGAGAAGTCAAAATGAAAAATGGAGATAATATCTTTTTCACATTCTCACAACAGAGTTGTCCCAATTTGGGCATTAAAGGATAGACAGAAGGGGTCACAATCTTAAAATGGAATTTTTTACGACACTTTACAAAAATTTGATTATGGTCCTTATGTTTGACGTCGTAATTGTGTCGCATAGAACGAACCTCAAACCAACCCCCAACTGAAGTCGGTCAACCTGAAATTTCAGCGGAAAATGAAGATTTGAGCCAAAAATTTGAACCAAAATTTCTCCCCAACCCTATTTCATGTAAATAATATTCAGCACTAATGCCTATTTCCAATCTCCAACACACTTTCTCCAAACCCAATTCCACACCATCCTTTCCATTCAGATCATTAAAAAAATTATAAATTTCAATCAAATTGCTTCTCTCAAACATCAAGTATCCGAGAATGCAGCATCTCCGGGTTCAAATGAATTGAACTAGTTTTCCATCCATTCCATGTTCATTTAGCAATTTATTACCATACCTTCTATATTTTTTTTCTTCTTTGATCAAAGATTGAATATTCTCATGAAGTATGATGATTGTGTTATTTGTAAGAATTGAGAAAAAAGGCTTAGTTTAGAGCTGATTGTGGACAGTAATTACATTTTCGTATGAACACAGTTTCAATGTGCGACGTCGGTCATAATTAATCGGCCCTTGCGATATGGTACCGAACAAATACTGGAATCGCATAGGTATGGGGAAGGATTGAAATATCTATGAGTGTCCAACCTCGCTTGAAAGTAAGACTTTGCAATTAAGATCACTCATGCATGCTACATCGCTTTAAAGTATATCGGTTACTTTTTCCATGTTGGGATTAATTTCTCCTATGTATGACTATATTATGTGTATTTCATTTCGGGACTACCCAATTCTAACATAAATTTTATTTCCTATGTATTGGTTGTAATAGGACAAAGAGAATTATCGATGGACTTTCAGCATGTAGATTGATAGACTTGTCATTTCACTAGTCGCCTTGACAGTGTTAATGTCGTACGACGTAGACAATGGAGGTTCAATACAATTAATGTTTAAATTTCACATCAACCTTATGTATTTTAATATATCCTAACATATATTTATAATATATATATATTATAGTTTTGTGGGTTTTAACATATCATTCTTCCCACATTAATTGAACAACAATTGATTTTTGTATGATGTTTAACTATTTCACGAGTTATGGAATATTAAATAACATGAAACAGCTATAGTTAAATGATTGTTTGTTTCATCAAATATTAAATATTAAATATTATAATATCGTACGATAAACGATGTCTCCATAATTAATCTGCGACTTTGCACAAACCGATGCACAGACATCGCGTAAACCAGCGATATTTTTTTTGTGACATTGGTCATTCAAAATGACATCATATTTTTTAGCGTTCGACATCAGCAAACACATGATGTGGGTGTCCTACAATGCGCGATGTCGATTACCAGCGTCTGCGGCATTGCTCTTATTTAGACCGTTGTTGGCCTGGATGAAGTTGCAGCAACTCCTCTCCAGTCGTCCACTTCCTTGTTATAACCGAGGTCGGTCCTTATACATGCCTACATCGGCCTAAATGAAATCACAGCTATGGTCTCCTATTATTGGCCTTGTTGATTGGACCAACGTTAGTCACAAAACCTACCGACGTAGGTCCAAAACTGAGGTAAATGGGAATTTTTTCCTAGATTTTTTTTGGAAAACAAAAAACCGAAGTAAAAATTCCTGTATAACTGAGGTAAACGGTCTTTTTCCTGTAGTGAAATACCCTAGGGACAAGGAGAGTAACCAAAGATTTAAGGGACAAAGAGGCTAAAATGAAGTTGTTTCTCTGCTCATACTTGACCTCCTTGTCCTGATTTCCGCCTTTGAAGATATGGTCTCTTTCAACATTCGGCTAGAAACATGGGAATTCTCATTTTCTTCCCGCCTTAGCAAGAGGTAAACCATGACCGCAAAGAGGAAGTTGGGGAGAACTAACTAGCTATCTCTTTCTCTCTGCCATCAAACTAGCATGACTAGAGCTCGAAATATTCTACCCTAATGTTTTATGATCTAACCAGTCAGGTTATCAGATGAAAAAGATGACAAAAGAAAAAGTTAGTACCATAAGGGAAAAGATAAGAACAATGACAAAACAGGAAGAAAATCACCATAAAATACGAAGAGCATTACTCAAAATCACTGCCGGTAAAGTTTCCAGGTAAGAAACCAGGAATTCAGGAGGATAAAATCCATCACTACTAGCAATCAACCCAAAAACTTGGTTTGTACTATGTTTTTCATCAAGAATAATAGTAGAATTTTGATACGAGTGCTGGCACTTCCCCAAGAAAAGGGGACATGAAGAAAAAGAGAGCAAGTCATAACCAAATAGACTTTTCATAAGAAAAAATACGAGGAAAGAAACCTATGGAGCACTCCTTTTATAACATCCCGAGAAAAACAAAAATACGTCTCGAGAAATTGAGTCATCAATAACCAGTTTCAAATGAACGAAAAAGGCGGAAATAAATCAAGGACTTTTCACTTCCTCAAGACACTTGGCGTGCCTTATCTCGAGAAAGTGGTTGAATCAATACGCCATCATGGAAAAATTATAAGTCACTAGTTGACCCGCAAAAATCAAGCTAGAGGGATTTGATGGTCTTCCCCTAAGATCACACATTCGGCTCTCTTGGGGGCTATCGATAAGGGTTTGAGCCAAAATTCCCATTCAGGCCAAATGCTCGGTCACTAATCTCTTCTTGGGCCTAAGGCCATATCGCACTTTCAGTTGGGCCGATGCCTAGCCATCTTACGAAAGATCTCCTAGTTTTAAATATATATTTTAACAAGATTTCACTCATCAAATATGGTACTCCCTCTGTTCCAAATGAATCTCAACACTTACTATTTGACATTCAAAGTTTTCAAAGTTTGACCATATATTTGAATTAATTTATGAACAATAATATTATCATATGTGATATTGTTAGATTTATAATAAAATGTAGTTTCTAAATATCAATTTTTATACCCTGTTTTTGTCCGTAGTCACATCAAATATATGGAAACTCTATTATGCTAAAACAACTTTTTTTCAAGAAAAGTGCATATTCATCCTAGCATGATTGAATGGTTTTTTTTGGATCAACCACTTATAAATACCAAGGTATTCTTTTGTTCAATTCAGTCAATTGTCAATATTATGATTAAACACTTTTGATATGAATTTATCATCGGAATTGTTTTCCCCGACACCCCTGGACAGTTTGTTTTTCAGGAGCGGCATCACAAAGTAAGGTTCGACTATCAAGATCATGGTTTGACACACATAAATTGATGTGTTCAAAATCCAAAAATTAATCCGAGGAGAACAAAAATAAACACTTATTCACCTTTGGACCTTATTAAAAGTCAATTATTAAGGAATACAAATATTTTGTGAATATTACTTTTGTATAGACTAGAATTCTTTTCCTTTTATGATTTTTTATAGGTCTCTGATACTTCTATACATTGTAAACTAGATCATGAATACAATCACAACACTATCCCATTACTTTCTACATGGTATCAGAGCCTAAAATCTCGAGACCTCTAAAATCCTAAAATCCTAAATTTTTCTTACCAAAACTCTCCTGCAACCACCGTCGTCCGTGGGTGTGCCTCATGCTTCGCCATCTCAGTTGCCAACTTTCATCAAAGTTTGATATTTTGCTCACCGCTACCTATTACGAACCGATTTAGAGTCGATCTCTTGCCAGCGATCGCTCACACGTCACCGCTACTGCCCTCTCGTCTTATCTATAGCCGATCTAACTCCATTGATCCTGCTTCAGATCTGATCTGTTCTGTACCACTACCGAATTATGATTCCAACTCTGTTAATGATGTCGCAGAAGCTATTCGTATCACCACTAGAGATGAGGCCAATAAGATCCAGGATCCCGCTGCTGATGATGTCATTGTAGCTTTACTTAAGCATTTTCAATTGCATTGTGGAAACGTGAAAACCTTACCTGTTGGTCGACCAACAAATTCTCCCTAATAAATCTATCCTTCTAAAGGTTCTGGTATTGTCATTTGTCTCATCGTTCTAACGGTAGAGAAAATTGCATAGAATTAACCACTGTGATTCGTAGTGCTTTGCTTGCTAAGAACGAATTTGGTTTCTCTGATGGAACCATTTCTCAACCCCCATCTGATGATCCTGATCATGATGAATTACTCAAAGTGAATGCTACTCTTTTTTCTGGATCCTGAAGACTTTGATCTATCTATCTGATCTTCGGCAAACTATTTTTCTACTACTAAGCAATTATAGGATGATCTTGCTGGAGGATTTTCTCTTGGCATTGGTCCAAAAATTCTACAGATGCGCATTGATATCAACAATTAGCGCCAAAATGGTCAGACTTTTACCATCTATTTTGGAAAACTCAAGAAGCTATATGATGATTACAACTCGTATATACCTCACCGGGTTTGTTCCCGTGAAGCTTGTAAATAATTTTATACATGCAATGCTGATACTGCTAAGAGATAATTAATGAATTTATCCTTGATTTGGATGATAGCTATCACACCCTGCGATCTAATGCCACGGCTCAAGAACTACTGATATCACTCACTCATATTTATACTCTTGTGATTCAGGAGGAGACTCACAAAGTCGTCATTTGGGTAGTGAATCTTCAACTCACTCCATGGCATAAGTTGCTCGTTGTCCACCACCTTTAGGATCTTCACCTAGAAATATCACTATAGCTAAAAGTAAGAATCTTCATTGTACTCATTGTACTCATTGTAATTGTAAGGGCCATGAAAAAGCTACTTGTTAAAAGATCAAGGACCAAACTGGTTCACGAAGATGAGGGACATAGCCAATGCTGCGAAAAACACGGTGCCAGCTCAACCAGCAGCAGCCGCCACACCTAACGTTTCTGCCACCGCCATAACTCGGTGCCTTGCTGACCTAAGCCGCCATTCGTCTGATCTGTTACATCACCGCCAAGTCTCATGGCTGTGACGTCCGACACCCCAATCGATATACTTTTTGTCCTTCTCCGTCTGAAGACCAATGAAGTATGCCCCTTAATTTATTTAATAAGTTAAATTATTATTTTGACCATGGGTTAGTTAAGTCTATTTTACCTTGGATTCTTGATTCAATTGCCTCATACCACATAACTAGTGATAAAGGTTCTCTTATTGACACTACAACTGCTTTAGATTCTATTAATGTTCTGTTTCCTAATAGATCTATGCTCGTCTGCTGCATAATAAGGGTCTTTATGTTTTGGAGATATCAAACTTATTCATGTGTTTTATATACCTACACTATGATGCATCTTATTTTCATGCTCCACAGAGCATGGATAAACAGAAAGTGGGGTTTATTGGCTTCATCTACTAAATGTTCGCATTCGATCTCCTATCCCGAAGTCAGTTCTGATAGTTTCTTCAGTTTTTGCATCTTCATTTGATTTATGGCATCAACGTCTAGGTCATCAATTATTCACATTGTTGTCTTCTGTTCCTACACTTGATTTTAGCACAAGTAATAATTTTGATCCTTGCTCTATGTTTCATAGAGCAAATGAGACTAGACATGGTTTCCCTTGTGTTCTTCAAATGCTAGTTCTTTGTTTCAATTAATACATTGTGATTTTTTGGGGCCTTATATCTCACCTTCTTCTGGTGGAGCATTTTATTTTTTGGTTTATTTATTAGTGGCTAAATCAGATGTAACTTTTGGATTTATAGAATTATATGCTTTAATAAAGAATCAATTCAGTCGCACTGTTCATCGTGTTCGTGCTGACAATGGTACAAAGTTTCTTCCTTTGTGATCTTACTTCCCTGAATCTGGAATCTTGTTTGAGACTTCTATGGTTGACACACAGCAGTAGAATGATCATGTAAAGCCTAAGCATTGTCATTTGTTAAATGTTGTTCACTTTTTCAGGCTAATCTGCCAATTGAATTATGGAGAAAATATGTTCTTACTACTGCATTTTTTATCAACTGGACACCAATGATACAACTCAATGGCCACACGTCATTTGAGCTACTCCATTGACACACTCCGAACTACACACTTTTGCGTGTCTTTGGCTTCTTTTGCTTTGCCTCACACATTTCCAGATTTCGTGATGATGATTTTCATGAAGAATGGTTTCCATTTACTGTGCTCTCTGTTCCTACTCGGCCTGCATAGTCGCAACATGACAATTGGAATAACGATTCACCAATGCCGGAATTTTTCTTTGCATAGCCGACAGATTCAACCAGTGATGCCGCCACTTCACCGACAGCCCCGCTCTGACCGTAACACCTCTTTTACCACCGTTGGTGTCTGCCAAACAAGCATCTCTTGCTGCAGCATCACTGTAGTTAATGGCGTCGACTGTGGATCATTCTCCACATCAACGTCTGCAGCTCTTTTCCTACCATAGTCGATCCAAGTGGCAGATTAGTTGCTTCCTATTGCGGTGCCCCCATCTCTAAATGCCATAGCACCACCACTGCCACATGCATGTCACATAGACCCTCCGCATCTGCCTACCTCTGCCGACCAGTTACCTCTTCGTAAAAGTGCTCCCGATCATCAAGCTTCTGCTTATATGAATGATTATATCTGCTCTATTACTTCTATTAAACCCCCCCAACCAATACTCACTTCTCTACTCACCAAGGCACCATCAATATCCCCATGTGTTCTCTATCCTTTAACTGTTTACGTAGATTGCAATAAATGTTTTGGTTCACATTCTAGATTTTTGGGTGCAGTAACTTCTAGAGCAAATCCTAGTACTTATTTAGAGGCATCGAAGAAATGCTCATTGGCGGGATGCCATGGAAGATGATATTCATGCTCTTGAACATAATGAGACTTGGACTTTGGCTTCTCTTCCTCCGCATAAAACTGCAAGTGGGTGTAAATGGGTTTATCGTATCAAGTTCAAATCTGATGGCACCATTAAACATCACAAAGCTTGCCTGGAAGTTATGAGCAATTGCCTGATTCGGGGAATTGACTTAACTAATAAATTTCCACCGATTGAAAAAATGAATTTAGTTCGTCTATTTTTGTATGTTGCAGTCATTCGTGGTTGGGAACTTCATCAAATGGACGTCCATAATACTTTTCTCCATTGTGGTCTTCAAAAACAAGTCTTCATGCGCCCTTCACCTAGTTACTCTATGCCCCCCGCCTTGTTTTTTTACTTCAGAAATCTCTTTACGGTTTGCGACAGGTTCCTCGTAACTTATTTTCCAAGTTGGAAAATGCTCTTCACGCATTTGGATTTGTTTAGAGTAAGTCTACTTACTCTCTTTTTACTTAATCCATGATTCGATTTTATTGCATGTTCTTGTCTATGTGGATGACTCGGTGATCGTTGGTAGTTTTTCGTTGCTTCTTTCTATGTTCAAGAACTAAGTGAGTTATTACTTTCACATGAAAGATCTTGGTGCTCTCATGTATTTCTTGGGCATAGATATTGCTAGAAGACTGGATGGGATGTTTTTTTTCTCAAAGGAAATATGTCTTTGATAATTTGTCAGTCACTGGTTTATTAGATGCTAAACCGACTAATTTTCATATGGAGCAATAGCATGATCTAGCTCACGTAGAGGGACCCCCTTTATGATGATCCTGAGTAGTATTTCTTCCTTGTTGGTAGCATTATTTATTTTACCATTACACATCCTTAGTTAAGTGATTTGGTTCATACACTTGCTCAGTTTATGAAATCTCCTTGTGTTCCTTACTGGCAAGCTGCTCTACACGTTCTCCACTTCTTGAAAAGTCATCCTGGTCAAGGTTTATTCCTCTCTTCTCGATGTTCTTTGCAGTTGACTGCTTTCTATGACTCTAACTGGGCTACATGTCCAATTACATAACGTTCTCTTTTTGGTTATCTTGTGATGATTGATGATTATTTGGTTTCATGGAAAACGAGAAGCAATCTACAGTTTCTCATTCTTCTGCTGAAGCAAAGGATCGTACTATGGCTGTCACTTGTTGTGAGTTATTATGGCTTAAGTCTTTGCTTCATGACTTAGATGTTGAGCATTCTGCCCCCATGCGCCTGTTTTGCGACAGTAAGTCAAATCTTCATGTTGCTGCTAATCCTTCCTTTCATGAACGTACGAAGCACATTAACATTGATTGTCATTTTGTACGTGATCTTTTTCAATCCGGTGCTATTGTTACTCAACATAATTGTATTCTAATTAGTCAGCGAATCTACTTATGAAAGCTCTTGAACGTACTATATTTCAATTACTATTTAGCATTTTGGACATTCTTGATCTTCACACTTCGACTTGAGGAGGAGTATTAAGGAATAATAATATTTGTGAATATTACTTCTTTATAGACTATAATCTTTTTCCTTTTATGATTTTGTATATGTCCCTTGTACCTATATAATCCAGATAATGAATACAATCACAACATTATCCCATTACTTTCTAAATTATTTGAACTCTTTATTAAACGACTAGACCTTTTGTCCATCCTCCTAGATTTTTCTTAGAGGTATTCCCTTTATCGGTCTTATAGGGTCTGTTTGGTAGACCTGTGCTTATAAGCAAAGCTGGCTTATTTTGAAAGCAGGGGGAGACCAGCTTCTGCTTTTCCCCCAAAAATAGATTCTGCTTTCAAAATAAACTGCTTTTTAGCAGTTTACCAAACACCAAAAAGTACTTTGCTTATAAGCACAGTAGCTAAAAAGTCTTGCCAAACAGAGCCATAGTTCTATCGTGGGAGATTTTTTTTGATTTAAACCATGTACAACCACGAAATCACTATGAAACTACTTTTTTTTTGTTTCTTTCCATTAAATATTCAATATCTCTCTTCCACATCATCAAAAGCAACCACATAGAAATCACTTCATTTTTACCTCCACAATAGTAGAAACCGCTAAAAATTACTTCATGGACCCCACTTGATTATCTCTATCCTCCTAATTAATTTTACCTTTAATATTTAATTTAAATAAATTTTCCACCCAAAATAAATTGAAATGTGAAATGTAATAATACAATTTTAAATTTATTTTCGATTTATTCAAAAAATATTAAAAAATTTGAATTGAAATTAAATAATAAAAAATAATTTGTAAAAATCTAAACAAAAAATGAATTAGAAAATGTAATTGAAAAACAATTTAGGTTTTAAAAGTAATTTAAAAAATTAAAAACTTATTAAAGCAATTGAAGTTTTTAAAACAATTAAAAATACCTGAAACAAATAAATTTTAAAAAAAATATTTTTCGTTGGGACACGTGGCCCTACCACATTGTCACATGTCCCAACCCAATGAATTTTTTTTAAAAAAAATTAAAAAATGGGGGCATTGCAGGAACATGTGGTCCAAACAGAACGTGCCACGTGTTCCGTTGGGGAAGGTAGAAAGGGACGCGGGCCAGGGCACCTCACGTGCATGTCAGTATGGGGAAGAGAGTGGGGTGATTATTGTGGGAAGAGACCACCCATCGATTTCTTTTATAAGAAACCATTAAGAAACCCCAATTGTTGGGTTTTGTGGGTTCTTTGTGGTTTCTTTTTTATAAGAAACCACAAACCCCCATAGTACGTGCTTTTAGCCTTAATTGAGAGGTGTAGTAACAATATTTTTTTATGAATATCTAGGCCTATTTCACTTCAAATGCTTTTTTCAAATACAAATATATTTGGACTAATAGTAGCTAATGATATTGACAATTCTGCTATTTAGTCTTTAAAGACAATAAAAGTATAATAATATTAAACTTAAATATTTGTTTCACTTTATTTTGTAAATTTTGATACTGTTTTCTTAGGCCTCTTATTAATAAATTATATTTCAAAGGTACACAAATAAACGACATAACATCCGTACAATCCCACTTCTTTTTTTTGCCAACAATATTATTTTTAATAGTTCTTTGAATTTATAGGGTTCCTGTCCCTTTTCTATTAGGTTTCATTTTGCACAATGTGCGATTACAAGTAATCAAGTTGTGAGGTGAACATATTTACATTGAGTCGCTAACTAAATATAGCAATTCTAACATAAGAACACACTAGAAATAAGAGAGAGAATACACAAATGCATGCTAAACAACGGCCTATGTGCCAATGAGAAGGGCAAACCAAACATAAGTGGTTGTCACTGTGCAGCCATACTGTAGCCACAATAGATTTGACTCGAGACTACCATCAGAACTAATCAAAGTGAAGTATCAGATAAAACACTCGCAAATTGTTTGATCCACACTTCTAGTTGAACATTAAAGTCAATCAAAACAAAGCAAATAAAGCACCTCAACTAAAGATATGGTTCATCTCCATTTAACTCGTTATGAACGTTTCTCCAAACTAGGAGACTAAAACCAATCATTTTGGCTACCAAAAATATTTATCAATGTGTTAAATTATCTCTAACTTGGCCCCAAAAGATTTAAGAGATCAATTAAATCAAATTAACTTTCCTGAACATCCTAATGTTTCAAAGTCTACAAATTTGATTTAAATCTTGAGACAAACACCATCGCCAAATTTCTGTTGTTTTAACAACTTTGACTTGGATTTCTCCTTACTTGTCTCTTTGGATATCAAATATGAAGTCGATAATACCGACCACGGGCTGTCAAAAAATAATCATTGACAAAGATAATTCATATCGAGTACTCAAATAAAAAAAACTCATTTTAATTACAGCTTTTTTAAAACAAAAATAAAAATAAATAAAACTAAATAAAAAATATGCATACTAAATATCCTCCCATCCGAAAAAGAAAAATTAAAAACTTAAAATAATAAAATATAAAGAGATAATTATCCCCAAGACTGTAACTCCGCCAGAAACCTATCACTGTCACTATAAAAATTGTGATGGCCAGATTGTAATAAAAAAATTTACTTCTCATCTTTGTTGTTACCATCAAATATATGTTGGTAAAAATGACATCGTTGTAGCATTAAAAAACCGAAAATACCTATCGCCGTTACAATGATGTTACACACAAAGAAGGGTTAATCTTCTGTAAATCTTGCCCTCCACGGTTCCGATGTCCTTTGCGGCCAAAAAATTGAATTGTCAGAGCAAATCTGAGTTGGCCAGATCCTTAACAAAAGATCTAATCGAACCTACAAACTAAAACAAAGCTTCGTGA
Source organism: Rubia tinctorum (assembly GCA_032355605.1). Lineage (NCBI taxonomy): Eukaryota > Viridiplantae > Streptophyta > Magnoliopsida > Gentianales > Rubiaceae > Rubia > Rubia tinctorum. The sequence goes on from JAULKM010099568.1 coordinate 16,794, forward strand.
TCGCTGCGAGTTTGCCAGAGCACCTGCTAAGTTGAGCCAGAGTCGGAACCGGAGAAATGCCTGGAAAGTGCTGGAGAAGCATCAATTTTGTAATCGCCAATGGACTGAGCTTTTATGGGAGGTTGGGTCTTGGGGATAAGGGGGTTTCGAGGGGTGGGAATGGGGTGGGGTCCACCAAATAGGGTGGTTGCAGTGGCGGCCCCCCATGTGAGTTGAAAATTAGGGTTTCAAAGTTTGAGAGGGGGAAAGAAACGAGAGGAGAGGGGGGGAAATTTATGGTTTTACAACAGTTTTTCGCCCACAATCAAAAGAATCAAGGATGATTTTAATGCAATCGACCTAAACTAGAGACTGGAAGGATGCTTTCACTAGCGAATATAATTAGAGATCAAAATGATGGTTTTATCCATATATTCAAAGACAAAAATCCTTCTAATCTTTGGTTCTAGTCGTCTAGTCTTTAGTTCTATGTGGGAGAAGATCCAAGTCATCCAATATATGTCTCAAAAAATTTAAAAGCGAGTAAAATTAAGGAGGTTGAATGTAAGGGAATTATGTTGTAATTGTATTCATGGTCTGGGTTACAATATATAGAGATACAAGAGACCTATATAATCATAAAAGTAAAAGGATTGTATTCTATACATAAGTGTATTCATAAAATATTGCTATTCTTTAATACTTCTCCTTAAGTTGGAGCGTGAAGATAAAAAATGCCCAAATTTTCGAGTAGTAACTGAAATTGGGTCCAGGAGGTTTCATGAATAGATCTGCTGGCTAATTAGAACTATGGATATGTTGGGTAAAAACAACACTGGACTGCACAAGATCATGGACAAAATGACAATCAATCTCAATGTGTTTCGTATGTTCATGAAATATAGGATTAGCTGCAATATGAAGCGCAAACTTACTGTCACAAAACATGGGCATGGGGACAGAATGCACAATACCCAAATACTTAAGCCATAAAAACTTAAGATAAGTGACATCCATAGCACGATACTCCACTTTATCCAAAGAACGAGAAATTGTGGGTATTTTCTTAGTCTTCCATGAAACTGGAGAATCACCGATTATCACAAAATAACCTAGAAAAAAACTTCGTGTAATCAGATATGCAGCCTCGTCAGAACCACAAAAAGTAGTCAACTGCAAAACATTATGGATAAGAGAGGAATAAACCTTAACCAGGATAACTCTTCATGTAGTGTAGAGCTCGTAGGACAGCTTGTCAGTGAGGAACACAAGGAGACTGTAAAAGCTGAGCAAGCGTATTAACCGAGTAAATGTCAAGTGTATATTTCCTTTGTGAAAGAAAATACATCCGGTTTTCTATAAATCTCTATACCCAAGAAATATTTGAGAGCACCAAGATCCTTCATATGAAAACAATAGTTCAAGTATTTCTTGAATTCAGAGATTAGCGACAAAGAACTACAAGCAATCACAAAGTCATCAGCATAGACAAGAACATGCAATAAAACTAAACCACTGGAGTAAGTAAAAATAGAGCAATCAGTCATACACTGAAAATATCCAAACGCACAAAGAGTATTTTCAAATTTACCAAACCAGTTGTGAGGAACCTATCACAAACTGTAAAGAGATTTTTAAGTCGGCAAACAAGGCCTCGAGGGTGCAGAGTAACCATGAGGGGGGCTCATGAAGACTTCTTCATGAAGATCACATTGTAGAAAAGCATTACAGATTTCTATCTGATTAAGTTACCAACCACGAATGACTGTAACATATAGAAATAGGCTAACTAACCTCATGTTCGCAACTGGGGAAAATCTCTCAGCATAGCCCGTTCCCTCAATCTAACGATTACCCAACACCTCCAGACGAGCTTTGTGACGTTCAATGGTGCCATAAGATTTGAACTTGGTACGATAAACCCGTTTACACCTAGTTGTAGTCTTATCCGGAGAAAAAAAAGTCATGGTCCAAGTTTCATTATGTTGAAGAGCACAAATCTCATCACTCATTGCATTATGCCAATGAGCATGGTTCGATGCCTCAGAATAACTGGTAGAATATGCACTAGAAGTTACTACACCGAAAAATCTAGAGTGCAAACAAGAAAATTAATTGCAATTTACGTAATAAGTTAAAGGATAGAAAACACCTAAGGATAGAAATGAAGCCATAGTGAGTATAGCAGTGGGGGTTTAGTAGAAGTACTTTGGCGAGTATGGAGCATGTTGGCCGAGGCAGGTGGCGAAGGACGGGCATCTAGTGGTGAGATCGTGGCATTTGGCGGCTGGGATGCCGAGATAGATAGCAGCTGATCTACCGCTGGAATCAGCGACGGTAACAAAAGAGCTGCGACTGTGGCAGGTGGAGGAGGCTCCACGGTTGACAACATCAACTGAGGTGATGTCCTGGCTGGAGGTGCATTATCAGTGGAAATGAGGTGTTGTGGTCGAAGAAGAGCTGTCGGGATAGGAGAACAGCGTTGATGTAGCGGCATCACTGGTCCAAAATGTAAGTTGGATAGGAGACAAATTCGGCATTAGGGAATCATCAAACCAATTTAAAGAAAAACTTAAGAGACAAAAAAGACTAGAAAAAAGAAAAAAGTAACATGTTTTCTGCGTGGAAAAATAGGCCATTTTGCAAATAAATGTAGAATAAGAAAGAAACTAAAAGAATATTTAAAATTATAGATAATTCAGAATCTGAATATGAATATGAATATAGTTCTTCTGAGTAAGAAACCTCTGACAATTCTGAACCAAATATCACTTGTTGTCAAAATAGCGAAAAGAGGATAACCTTGTTTAATCAAAACAGCAGAATTAGAAAGCAAAAAAGAAGAATTTTTAAAAATAAATTCTCAATTCCAAGAATTTAAGATAAATGTTATTATTAATAACAGTCTGCTAGAATTTCTAAAATTAGTAAAAGACCTAGAATTGAGAAATAGATAAATAGATCAGATGGGAGATATCCCTTCTGCTAGTTATTCAAATGAAAATATTGAAGTTATACAAAGAACATATCTTATTCAATGGCACATGTCATTAAACTGATGGGAGACAAGAATAAAATCATTAGTGAAACACATGTTTCAACAAATGATTTAATGAAAGAAATACAATATAAATCTAGATAACAGAGTTATTAATCTAGAAAACTATTCTCATAGAAAAATTGAAGAAGTAACACTACCAAAAAATGAAAACTTCCTATCTGTTCTAGAATTAGTATCCCAGAAATGGCATGATAATATGAATTTACTTATCAATAATGAGTATACTATTGAATTACAAGCTCTTATTGATAGTGGAGCATACTTTAATGTTATAAATGAAGGAATAATACCTACAAAATATTATGAAAAAATAGCTCATACTGTCATATATGCAGGAGGAGAAAGATTAAATTTTCAGTATAAATTATCTTCGGCATATATATATATATGCAAAAATAAGGTATGTATTTCAGAATAATTTCTTTTAGTAAATAATTTAAAGGACCAAGTCATACTTGGAACCTCTTTTATAAAAAAGTTATTTCCTATAGAAAGGGTGAACCAGACAGGAATTATAGGAAATTATAAAAATAAAAAAATAAGGATAGATTTTATAGAAGAACCATTCACCAGAACAGTAAATGAAATAAAAGAAAGAATCTGTTGAAAAAAATATGCATAATAATTTCTTAAAACATGAAATCAATATACTAACCATTGAAGATAAACTCCAAAATGTAAAACTTTAAGAGAAGATAAAACTAATATATACACAGTTTTCATTACAAATATGTAACGAAGACACAAATGCATTATGGGAAAGAAAAAGACACATGGTTAGTCTCCCTTATAAAGATAATTTTAAAGACAATTCTATTCCTACTAAGGCAAGACCTTGCCAAATGAACTCGGAATATTTAGAATTATGTAAAAAGAAATAGAATCCCTTTACACAAAGGATTAATAAAACCTTCAAATTCCCCTTGGTCATGCACAAGATTTTATGTTAATAAACACAGTGAAATAGAACGAAGAGTTCCTAGATTATTTATAAATTATAAGCCATTAAATAAAGTTTTAAAGTGAATAAGGCACCCTATTCCTAATAAAAAAGATTTATTAGATAGAATGTATGATTCAATTATATTTTCAAAATTTGACTTAAAATCAGGATGTTTGCAGATTCAAATTAAAGAAACTGATCAATATAAAACGACATTTAATGTTCCTATAGGACACTATGAATGGAAGGTAATGCCCTTCAGACTAAAAAATGCACCCTCTGAATTTCAACAGATCATGAATGGAATATTTACTCCTTATAGTGACTTTATCATTGTATATATTGATGATGTATTAGTTTTTTCTAAAGACATTGAAATACATTTCAGACATGAAATATTCAAAAGGACTGTAATACAGAATGGGCTAGTAATATCAAAGCCAAAGATAGAATTATTCCAAACAAATGTAAGATTCTTAGGACATAATATCCAACAGGAAAAAATTATTCTCATTAACAGAAGTATTATATATGCAGAAAAATTTCTGGATGAAATAATTGATAAAACTCAGTTGCAAATATTTTAAAGAAGTTTGAATTATATTTTCTCTTATTAAGAAAAATTAGCAAAAGATACTTCTATTTTATATAAAATATTAAAAATCAATTGAAAACCATGGGCCAAAGTCATACAGAAAAAGTAAGAAAATAAAAATGTAAAAAGTTTACCCTGCTTAATGTTGGCAAATTCAAACATGGAAAAATTAGTAGCGACAGATGCATCTGAAATGGGATATGGAGGCATACTTAAACAAATACGTCCTAAAACTAGAAAAGAATATTTAGTAGGATTTTATTCAGGAAAATGGTCTGAAAGTCAGAAAAATTATTTAACAGTAGTGAAAAAATATTAGCAATACTTAAATGTGTGTTAAAATTTCAGGATGATTTATATAATCAAAAAATATTTTTTTTACTAATTGTAAATCAGCCCCATATATATTTAAAACAGATTTCAAGCATGATGTCATAAAAAAATGTTTGCAAGATGACAGACTCATCTAAGCCCATTTGATATGGAGATAATATATAAAAAGGGGAAAGAAAATAGTTTTCCTGATTTCTTGACAAGAGAATATTTAACATGATTAAATTTTCTATTTTCTGTATCATGCAACCCCCAGGAAGGGGAAGAACTGATAGAGCCTCATATAGGGGCCGAGGAGGGAGAGGTAATATTTTCGCCCAACATGGAGGTAAACAACTAATAGATGAAAATATAGCATCATCCTCTCCATGTATCTCCAAAGATCATCCTTTATACAAGGAATTAATGAATTACATTCAGACTAAATCCGGCAATGAGTCAGAATCTTCATATGCCCGAGCAGTAGAAGAAGGACAGGAAGATAATATTGCTTCCTATCAAAAAATAAATCAAAAAGAAATCACATTGCTTCTTGAAAACAAAGATTTACAATGGGGAAAAGACCCATGGTCTTTAATGCAAAGATATTTTGATACAACATTTTATGTTGTAGATGCATACAAATCAAGACCCTATTATGAGGGCTTGTTAAAAGCAACAGAATCTTCGAAATAACGCACTTCACCCTGACAAATGTCCCCAACATTTATAATTTAAGTAAAATTATAATTAAGAGGATTATATCCCTTAAAGAATGGGTCTTATCCCCAATGAAGAAAAAAGAATTCAGTTCTCTTGAGTTAAGAATGACTTTCAAATACAATTACTGGGATTATATCTCAACTCTGGGAAAAAGTTTTTTTTAATGAAAATTTAATAAGAAAACATATTTGGTTTGTTCGAATTGACGAACAAGTTTTTCATAAACAAATTCCAAATTGGTTTTCAACATGGTGGCTATCATATGGCCCAGGGGCAACTATTCTTCCACAAGAATTTAAAGACTTATATCTTAAATGGGTGGATATATCACCAAAATTGATAGAACTTGAAAATGAGAGAAAGATTGATAATATTGTTCCGATGTATTTCTTTACAGAATTTGCCATCCCATGGATATACAAATGGGTTCCTGAGGTCAATCATACTAATCACCAAGTCCCCTGTTTAAAAAGATTTGGTTATACCAAATTTTGGGACAAATTAATGAAAAGGGATTATACACTGGTCAAATACATAACACATAACTCCTACAAGGAATATCCTTAAAAATAAAAGAATATGAGAAGCAAATTGCTCAACACAAGAGTAGTCAAATAAGTCCATTCCAGCACATCATACAACGGCTACAAATGCAACAAGGCATTATTTCCAAAGAAGAAATCATCAAGTCATCCTTAGACGAAGTCAAGAAAGACCTATTCCAGAATATTGGCGAGGTAAAACCATATGTATCCATGGCATCCCAGGCGGAAGATAATTCCTAAGACCCCTATGATGAGGAAGGCCTTGAATACCTTCTAGAAGAACTTGGCAAATTAGCCACAAAAAATATAAAAGAACGAAAACAGGAAAGAAGAATGAAGGACCCACAAAGCACTTATAAAGATGTTGCGACAAGAAACAATGGAGGACCCTAGGAAGCATTATTTGAATGCCTTTTGGATTTCAAAAAACCGAGAGTAGATACTATTATAAAATTGAAATTAATAACTTCAAATCTGATTTGTAAAGGATGTAGGAGTTCAAAAATTAGGCTATAAATAGATAGATTTCAGAGCAGAAAAGTCACGGCTTATTACTGCACTTATTTACTTTCTTGTAAACACTCTCCCTTGTACATTGTTTATATTAAGAGAAAGTCTAAGCAAATTGAAGTCTTCTTCGTATTACCTTGTTCTCAGGTATTTTATTTGTTTCCTAAATATTTCTTCATAAGTTCGTATTAGCCTGATGATACGCTAATTCTCTGTTTAAACCATGCTTATGTTCATGTCTAATTACTCATGACTTTAATCTTGTTAAAAGTGAAATATTGGTTTGATTCTACATATGGTTAGATTAGGGTTTGATGTGTTTCCAGATTCATAATAAGGAATTAATTTTAGGGTTAGCCATGTAAGTCGTGGATGGCGATGAGGATTTATTCCCTTTGATGGTTAATTGTTTATATTTTCCTGAAACAAACTGTAAATTATCGTTGTTTGAATTGTGGGTAGCATCCAACTTTAGTCACGTTTAGGAATGAATTGAAATTAATAACTTCAAATCCGATTTGGAATTTATTAATTTCAATTCATCAATAGTATCATTGAAGAAAAATTTAAAGAAACACGTAATTTTAAAAAATAGAATGTTTGGATTTTTTTATACATTGATAGAGTACTTCTGATAGAAATATGTGTGCATATTATTTATTTATTAATTTATACATGACAAAATCTAGTTTTAGACCGACTAACTGTTAAATGATGACATTTTATAATTAGTGAGACTAATAAGGTCATTTGATGTTTACTTTTATTTATTGCAATGAAATACATACATATAATTATGATAGCCTTTTAAAATGAATATCAACATGTAAATAATTAATTTTAAAATAATTTGAATGAAATATTATAAAAATAATCAAATTTTAGTGTATTCAATTTTTAACGATTTCTAACTATCTCATATCATTTTTTAAAAATGACTAAACTTTAAAATTTTAAATAAATTTTTTATTTTCAATTTAAATGCAAGATACGAAATGTAAAAAAACTTAATGTTAATACTTTAATTAATTATAACGCACACGCGCGATAGTACTTCACTAGTGTGAATCAAAAGGAACAACAACCTCTCCATCCCTCCTCGTTTTTTTGTTAGTAGTCAAAAGAATCAATCCCTCCTCGTTTTTTGTTAGTAGTCAAAAGAATCGGAGATCATTTTAATTCAATCGGGGTCTGGCGAAATTAGATGTTCTAGTTTCACCGTCAACCATAACTAGAGACCCAACGGATTGTCTCGCCCGAAGAAATCGGTGACCGCAATTCTTATGATCTTTAATTCTAGTCATTGAGTATTTGCTTCTACGTTAGAGAAGATCCATTAAATTTCAAGGTATTCCGCGCTTTCATTAATTAATTTATTTTAAATCAAATTTTCATAGACATGTTTGGAGGGTGTCGTGCCCTTTTCATTAACCTCATATGTTGCTGAAAATTGGCTTTCGTTGGCGGAAGACTTACATTGAGTTACCTGAAGTGCTACAATAATTGCCCAAAAGTTTACATCAGATGCCCCAAAATGGTTTCAAAAAAGCTCTAAAAATTAAATTACAAAATTTTAACCTTTATGTATAAACAAATAGAAATAGAAAGGGATACATTCTAAGATAAATGGTCAAATACTGCGTACACTTACGACTAGTTTGGCTCGAACTACTAGAAGTTGATCACAGTATTCAAATATGAATCACTTTCTCACAAAATTTCCAAAACATTGTACAACTCAATCTAAATCAATCAAAACAAAAGTGAACTTTAACATGAAAGTCCAAAATACCTTGAAATTTAATATGCATCAGAGCCCATGTTGGGTTAGTGGGCAGATGTGTGGATTCCCTTTAATTTGGTTTGATATGGGTCGTGGGGTGTTTCCATGTTTGCATATGAGGGGGCGTGTTGAAAGATATGTCACACGTCAGCTTCTTAAGGATTAAATGACTCACATATAAGGTCTTGGGTCACCTCCACTTAGTACCAATTGATTTTAATATGGAAACCTAAGATACTTTGAAATTTAACATAGTATCAGAGCTCAATTTGGGTTATTGGGTATATAGTGGATCCATTTAATTTGGCCTTGTAAAATATAATCGAGTTAATCAATGGTTCATTGATATCTTATCAATGACATCTCTCATGAATTATGAGAATTACAATATAAAGAACTACTAAGAGCAAGTCCAACAGATTCTCCAAAAAATTCTTCAAAATTGATATTCAAAACTCATATTATCTATATTTTTTTACTTCAACTCCAACAGACTCTCCATTTTACAGACTTTAACATTTATTACAAAATAATGATTTCTTTTGTAATTTAAATTAAACACATATTAACTAGAACAAAATTTGAAAATGACTAATTTTATTGATTCATTTTAAATATATAAAATAACTATTATTCAATTCATAAAACTCAACGGATTAAACTAATGTAAATTTTTAGTACAACAAAAAATAAAGTAACCTTTTAAGATTTCAAAAAAATATTGAAGTAGGATTTCATAATATATCCTTTTATATTGCACTATTTCTCATAGAGTCAATACAAAATACAATAACTAATTTCTAATCATATTCATGTCATGATTCATGTTAATTATTATTTGACATTCATAAGTTTAAAATACCATACAAAAATTTAAAAAAATGATCACTTAAATGAATAATTTAAAAATGAGAAAAAGTATAATTTAATGTTTCAATGGTAACATTTTAATTATTTATTCAACAAAAAATAAATGATAAAAAATAAATTAAGTAGTAAAATATAATATTCATGCTACCATCAATCAAATTTTGATTGTAGCATGGGGATAAGAAAACTAAAATTTCACTTTAAGGGGAGGAAATAAAGGGGGAAAACGAAAGGTAATTTTATTTGTTAGTCCAATGGTTTGTCTAATGAGATTATTACTCCCTCAAAACTTTTCCGAATGCCACATGTATTTTACTAGAGTCAAACTTATTAACTTTGACTTAAATCTCAATGAAATATCAATGGATTATATTATTATGCCTAATTTTTTTATTATTATTAGGTATAAGTTTTTATAATAGTTATTTATATGTAATTAAAATATTAATCGTCAAGCATGTGCATTGAACATCGTAAAAAATTACACTTTAATTAGTAGGATGTGGAAAGTGCGAGAGTTTAAATTTAGAATTTCTTACCATGTATGAAATATTTGTATTAATTTAAGCTGTTACATGAATGATTGCATTGATGATGACATT
>JAULKM010099569.1:0-10820 GCA_032355605.1 Rubia tinctorum
TCTAAAATTATTAACCTTAATTATTTTCTTTGTCATATTTAATAATTCTAAATTACTAAATAAACTAAATATATTAGCCATTTATACCAAAATAATTAAGTTAACTAATTTATAAAATTATTAACCTTAATTATTTTCTTTGTCATATTTAATAATTCTAAATTACTAAATAATCCAAGTATATTATGCAATCCATACCAAAATAATTAAGTTAACTAATTTCCAAAATCATTAACTTCAATTATATTTACCTAATATTCAATTATTCTAGTCAACAAAATAATTAAAAATTTAGTAATTAAGTACATCCAAAAACTTAATTAATAAAAATTCATTTTTATTAATTTTTAATTTCAAAAATTAAAATTATAAAAACTCTGTTCATATTTAATTTTAATTTCTAAAATTAAAATTTCTCCCACTCAAAAATTAAATTAACAAGATATTGGCCTAGCCAATTAATTGAAAATTGATTCAATTAATAAGCCCAGGCCATTAAATTCAATCTGGGTTTTAATTTGGCCCAGTCAAAATAAATCCTAATTTATTTTTAACAACAGCAACAGTAACCGCTACAGTAGTCGCACGCCGCTACAGTAGCCGTGAACAGTACCCGCTACAGCATCTCTACAATACCGCATAGTACCGATGAACAGTACTGCACAGCACCGATGAACAGTAAGGTGATTTTCTTTTTTACATTTTTTGAGTGGGTTTAAATCAAACTAAATAATCCAATAATTAATTTGATTAAAACATGAACACGAATCTTAACACCATATTATGTAAATCTAACTCACATATTGTTTAGATTAAACTAAAACATACAAGAGACTCTGATAGCACTGTAGGGCATTGATTAAATCTAATTTAGCGGAACATCAATTATCAAATCTCGGATCTCATGCATTTATTTAATTCAAATCTATCTAGGAGTTTAGATTACCTTTGAAGCGTGCTTTACCATCGGATTCGATCAACCACGGAGACGAGAATCCCAGATGTGATTCCTCTATACGTATCCACACAACACGATTGGACTGCATACACTGTCGTCAGCCTAGAACGTTGATCAGCAAACAAAGACACGGTCTCTTTTATTCTCTTTACGGTGAGTTTTGTTTTCTTAGAATGATTGGATTGGTTTCTAGTTTCTGCCGTCTGGAACGGCCAGAGTTCTAATAATCTGATTCTGAACATTTCTATAAAAATATTTATTTATACAGAATGGTCATTAATCCAAGAAACCATAATCCAATTCTATCTAAGCCTAATCCAATTAGACTTAATGAGTTCTAAACTCAATTCTCATATAAATACTATCTTGGCTCCTAGCCCAACAATCATTTCTTTTATCCAATTTCATGCCTTGTGTGTGACCCTATAGGTTCAGTCATAATAAGATGCTAGCCCAATATAATTAATGCTAGCTGATTGAAAGCGGTTTCCAGCTAAACATTGCGATCATTCAAAATAACTGAATTAATTATCTCCGTAATTAATCCTCCAATTCTATATGGAAAATGCACATTGACGGAGGGACGCTATAAGAATCTCGCGGGTCAAAAATCCATGTCAAAAATTCTGCATGTCAATTTTCTCCCATATTTTTGCGCAATGCGCCCCTTTTTATTTCCAAACATGATGTTTCATTCCCAATGTTTGGTGTTTTACCCGTAATTCTTTTTTCCTACTAAAATCATGGGTTTAAAATCAAATATTTATCTTTTTAATGTAGATCTTTTATTTATATGTTAAATTTTCTACACTATTCTTATTTTAACACTAGTTTGGGACATTTTACTACTATATTAATTGGCAAAGTCTTGGGAAAGAACCTTTAGAAACACGAGGTTGAATTAAAATTATAGAAGGGGAAAATGTTTTAGTTACAATATTAAAAATGCATTATCCAACGTGCAACAGTTATAAGTTTATGACCCAATTAATGCAACTCGAAAGTTTAATCTTAATTTCTTTTAATTTGCAGTTTAAATTTTGGTTTTTCCATAACTTATGGAAAGACCGTATTTCAAAAGACGAACTCATAGTAATTTTGGAGTTTCAACTTATACTTTATTTTTTATTAATGTATTAGCTTTACATGTAATTTTACAAACTAATACCGATGATTCTTATTTAATTTATTCTTGTTGTTTTAATAGTGTGAATAAATTTTTATTTTTGATGTTTTATTTTTTCCAATGTTAGTGTTACATTTTTGGTGCAAAATTTAATGCTTTCAAAGTCATGTTTAACTGTTAAATTTGATTAATTTTAAAAAATATTTTATTTATTGTTCAACTATTTTTATTAAAAATTTAATTTCATGTTTTATTTGAAATTTAACTACTATACTTTATTATATTTTTATATTCTTATTTGGTATTTATATAATTAAATTCTACGTATTTCTTCTTTTTCAAATTTTGATGTTCAACATTTTCAATTTGATGCTTTATTATTATCATTTAATCATTACTATTTTTAATTTAATTTGTTCATTTAATTTTGTATTATTTTCAATTATTTTTATACAATGTGCAATTTAATGTATTATTGATCGATGGTTTAATATTTTAATTTATTGTGCTTTGTATTCCTTTTATATGCTTAAATATTTGAATTTTATGCATTTTTAGAGTTTTATTTTGATTTTTAAAATTCCTAATTTGATGTTTTATTTTTTTCGTTTGATTTTTACTTTTTTTAGTTTGATGAATATTTTCAGAATTAATATAATTTTTAACTATTTTTACTTAATGTACGTTTTAATACTTTATTTGATGATATATTATTTTAATTTAATGTTTAGCATTCTTATTTGATGGTTATCTATTTAATTTCCTGTTTTACTACTTAATATTAATTTATTATTATTTTAAATTCGATGCATTATTATTTGGTTTTGATTTTTAAGAATATTAGTCAAACAAGAATTCAGCTCAAAGAAGAACGAAGAATTGGGCTAACTTTAATCTCCATCTGTCCTCCTTTGGACCCAGGTTGACCCGTTGATATTCAATTCACTGTCGTTCATCGGGATCTTTGAGAAATGCATCGAACCTAAACACACTCTTTTAGATTTCCGCCGACGAATCCTTCAATCATCTTCCCCTAGTTTTTGTCGAAAATCTCCACCTCAATCATTTTCAACTTCGATTTCTATCAAATTAAATTTCGTCGTCGCTCATGCGCTTTCGTCAAATCATAATTTTGATGTCCGATTTACCATATTCATCGTCTGATCCGACCGGTCTCTTAGTAATGACGAAGTTTGACGTCAACACCTACTCCGGAACCACCACGCATTTAAAATGTGTGTTGCAAAGAAGGAGACCGACAAAGAGTTTTTGATTTTTTACCAAAATTTTCATATTGAAACCCTTAGTTATGCTCATCTTTAAATAAAACCCCTGAATCTAAAGTTATTACACACTGACCCCAAATTCAAAATGTCCTACTTTATATTTACCCTATTTAATAATTGGAAAAGTTTTGGGAAAGACCGTTTTTCCATATGAATATGAAAAGACAGGATTAGATTAGAATTATAGAAAGGTAAAATATTTTAGTTGCAATACTAAAAATTTATTATGCAACATGTAGTAGTTTTAATTTTATGACCAGATTAATGCAACCCTAAATTTTTATCTTGATTTCTTCTAATTTGCAATTTAAACCATGGTCTTATCATAACTTATAGAAAGATCGTCTTTCAAGAGATGGATTCTTAATAATTTGATCCTAGTCTAACAATAAGACGATATCGCAGGAGGCAGACTCTTCAATATATTTGGTATTCAACTTTTGGATTAAGATTGTATAACTAAATTCTAACAAAAAGTGTTGTTTAACTGTTAGATGGGTTATTTAATAATTGATGTAACTAATGAGGTGGTTTGTTGTTTGTTTTTATGTATTGTAACGAGCTTTCTATAACTTTGTTTTTAAAAAAAAATATATATCATATAATATAAATAATTATAATTTGAACCTAAAAATTATTGAAATGAGTTTTTTCATGATTGATTTAACCGTTTGTCATTCTAACAGGAGACTTTCTCAAATTCTAATTTATTGTGAAATATAATATTCATTTTATAATTTTTTTAAAATATGTACTTAATAAATAAATTTATTGTGTTGATTTTTAAAAGAAAAGAAATGTTCTTATATATTAATATTAATAATTAAAAAGAAGTACATAAAATGTTATTAAGACTTGTCATTTTTATGATAATAAATATTAACATTTGTTTAATCATAAAGTTTTTTTAGACCTACTAAATGTTAGACGAGGTCATTTTATAATTTGTAACAAATATGGTGATTTAATGTTTTTTTTATTGCAACGAGCTCCCTATAACTTTTGATTTTTTTAAAAAAACTGTTAAAATATATAAATAATTATAATTTGACCCAAAAAAATATTCAAACAAGAATTTTCAATTATTGATCTAACCGTTGTTTGGTCCAACGTAAGACTTTCTCTTGTTTAATAAGTATATTTGAAGTTATATTTGATATTAATCAATGGTTAAAATAGTATTAATATTTTAGGATACAAATATATATATATGTGTGTATATATATAACATTTTCATTATTAACGGAAAGGGTATCAAGAAACATTACCTTTTAGCTCGGTTCTGAAAATGTTGTTATTTATATTTTTCCCTAAAAATAATCGAGATAAAAAGTGGCGTGGAAAAAAGTATACTTTTGGTGTGTCGTTTTACACCAAAAATAATTTGAGCTCTAACCTGAATTTTTAGTTCAGAATTCTGTGGTCAGTGTGGACATATCGACCAGTATAACTGCGAGCAAGTTTGTTTCCCAAGAGATTGGCAAGACTTTTTCCATAATGTTTAATCTGCAAATTGGTAACCAAGATAACCCCAGATGAGAGTAGTGAATAATAAAAACTAAAAATTTATAACAATTAGAATAGAAAACTATTACAGATTGCAGAAAGATTCAACTATGACGAGAATATTACTGTTCCGTTTAATTCCATACTGGTTTTATATTTCAATCCTTGATGCAAAAATTATTTTAAATGCATGCACACAAATTGGTTATAGTTGCAAGTGCCTGATCTTTCATTACCTTGTCGATAATCAAGAGGACGTCTCACTAATGATTTCTCTAACTAAAATATAACCTAAGAGACACACCATGGATTTAATATGATAGAAACATTAATAATGAGGAAGACCCAATTCATAACCAACAAATTTTGATGCGGGATTGTTAAATTAAGACCGTTGTTCCCTTAAAGCACCACTAATCGAACTTCAATTGACATTAAATTAATTAACATGCTATTCAACATTGTGCACTACACAATAACATGAAAACAATCATAAACATTATAATAAAGAAGAACAGATGCCAGCAGAGGATAAAAGCTAATTAGATCTCACGAGAATTGACGCCAGTACTTCCTTGATCCTTACCGGTAAGGATGAATTTAGCTAGAAGATATAATTAAATTGATCTTCAAAAGCATAAAGAGAAATGATGAAAATTTTATGAATATAATACTAAAATATTCAAAACGTGAAAATTGTTCTGCTTTTGTATGCGTGCATAAGACTGTGTACGAATGAAACAAATGAGTGGATAATTACTACCGTTAAAATATGGATAAGGAATAAAATATGTCCTTCCTGATCTATTTGAAATTCAAAAAGATAATAATATATCTAGTCCTAAAATTTAGGTCCTTAAATCAATCCAGATTTATCTCCAACTGCATTTTTACTTGAATAATTTCCGAATAATCTCCAACGGGTTCTTCCAACATTTCTGTCATTTTTCTCCTCTTCTATCTCCAAGCATAAATGGCCATTTATTTTCATGTTCTCAAAATATTGGTCCAAATGGGCATACCGACCACAAACTAAATCAACTTGACAATTCAACCTCTAAATTTTTAAACTACAATAATTAGATTCCAAATAACATAAATTTCCAACGAGTTAATCAAATTTTCAGCTCAATAACAAACCAAGAAACATGGTAAAAATAACCCAATCACTTTTACCGCAATTCAAAATCAAGGTAAAATGTTGCTTTTACCTCTATTTTTTTTAAAAAGGTAAAAAGATTCTAACCGACACCATGACCGACGTCGGTCAAGATAGTGTATGATAAACGGTTACATTATCAAACGATGTTGAGCTTACCGAAGGCGTAACCGACATTGCATTGATCAACTGCCATATTGTCGGTCAAACCGAACACATGGGCTTGGGCGATGCCGCTTCTGTCATTTATCGACGTCGGCCTGATATCAATTTAATCGATGTCGCCGACGTATTGGTTAATGTAAACACATCCGACTTTGGTTATGTTCATGCGAGATGTCAATCGTATTCATTTTTTAAAATTTTAACGTCGAATGTCACAGTTATTTGTCGAACTACACAAAATATTAAATTGATGTTCAATTTAATAAAAATGTGAACCCTTGACAAAACAACATGTACAAGTGTAGCTAGTTTGAGCCTCTCACATGATGAGATGCTTGCACATCTTCTTCCTCCCCAAACATGTGTCGTTCCTACAATACTTACTTGGCATGTGCTCGCACCATGCCATCTTTTGAGGCATGTTCAAAAGGTAGAACAATAAATTATTCCACCAAAGAGATGTATTCCAGAGATTATCTCTACCAATGAGTTCGATTAAATCCATAACTAACTATTTATGTTGAAATATCATTTGCAACTCATTACCTTACCACAAGACCTCACCTTATCATTTAAGTTCAACATTTATACTCAACCATCAAAACTAATAATATTAACAAGACAACCTTACGAACACATTATAAATCAATCAAACCCAAGTGTTGTCAATTTTTTAAACAAACAAATTAAAGGCGGCATTAATTATGGCCGTTCAAATATGTTCTGATTTTGAAACTTGTTTAAAAACCTACCACAACCCCTAATCTAGTTACGAATAGGGGTAGGAATATTGACCTGTTACCCACGGGTTGAGCGGGTTATTTATTTTCAAACCCGAATGGCTGTGGGTCAAATAGGTTAAGAGTCAAATGGATAACTATAAAACATGGCCTGGACGGTTTGGGTTTGCGGGTTAACTGTGGGTCAATAAAATGATCAAATACGCGAGATATATAGGCGGTTTTACCCATTTTGATTTGTCGATTAGCCATTTTTTTTCTTCTATTTTCCCACTTTTGTCTTAAGTATTCTATGGGTTTACATATGGGTTTGTATGACCATGAGCTTGAAGAAGAACCGAAAAAAGAGAGGCCATGTCAGCCGGTTATGGCCGTATCAGAAAGCACCGGAAGCATCTCAATACAAATTATTCAAGCACCGGAAGCAGAAGAAGAAGAAGAAGAAGAGTGCGCTAGTAAATGATGATCAAATGCGTATACTACATATTCTCCAATCCTTATATCAACAGAAAAATATAGCAATTTGACTCAATATGTAAAACTAAGAAATGGTAAAACTATATTTATAGAATACTATCCTGATGCACCCACAGATCCATAAATTTCATGGATTATGAAAATTTTAGACATAAAAATCTCTGCAGCTGTGATTACCACCCCATCAATCGCCATTCCTCCCGAAGGATCGCTCTTGTGAAGCTCAACATCCTCACCATATGCCAAGGTTTTCAATGCTGATGCATCATGCATCAAACCTATTTTTTTGTAACTATACCTCTAAGGCAAAATGTGTAGCTTTACAGCTCTTTCAAGCAACGACGAAGGTATTACAAAAAAAGCAAAATATTGCAGCGAAAAGATGGTTATTGATACCAAATCACTGTAATCTTCAACAATCCCATCAACGACAGAATGCAAACCAATTGAAAACAACAAAAAAACCCATTTGAGCTGAGAAATTGGATAACTCCCTGCCAGCGAAAACGTATGGGTTGATACGTAAAAACCCATATGGGTCAATATATGGGTTGAAACCCTCGGGTTTGCCCATTTTTAACCAGCGAGTCGTGTGATTTTTAACTCAGGGGGTTTCAATCCAAGCCGATTTTGACCCGACCCATTTTTAACCCGTCATAAATGGGTCAAAATTGGTCATATCCATTTTTAAATTACCCGTCCCATATTTGATCCGTACGCCCATTTGTCACCCCTAGATACGAAATCGTAATAGCCTCCGAAATAGCAGCCAATTAAGGAATTTGATATGATTTTGCTTCTGGTTCTGGAATAAACATCGGGTTCAGCATATTGACTAGGCTGGGATCTTCTGGCCTCGAAACACCTCTTGGAGCCTTGTTCTAATTTCGGAACCGGTTAACAACAAAGGCGGTTTGACAGAATTGCCTTTGATTTTATCAATTTAAAGGTTGTTCATAAATTAACCGCCTTTAAAATTAATTATTCAAAGGTGGTTATAAAAAACTACCTTTGATTAAAGTTAAACCAGCTTCAATATGTTAAATGAGCCGATTAACTGGGGTTTCCAGTTTGGAACCTCCTAGGGAAGGCGGTTCTTTAGAAAAATGCTAAAACAGCCTTTGATAATTGCCTTTAATTGAGAATTCTCCAATTGTGCATATTGGCACAATGAGGTGCTCCTTGTTAATGTCAAAAAAATTAGACTACTTGAGTATTTTCATTAAATGTCTGACCAGATTCCACCTGCATTTTATCCATCTATGCGTTCCTTCTTCTTGCTGGAACTTGATGAAGATGTGTGTGTGATCGATGACTCAATATTGAAGCCTATTTTCTTGAACAGTTGTCTTATGATTTCTAGGGTTGGCCTTGCTCTAGTGAATTGTTTTATTAAGTGTTTCTTGAATGGCTCCGAGAGTTTATCAATTTTGTCATTTTTGCAGAGCACATCTATTACCCCCTTGAACTCCGTAATCAGTTTTAATTGAAGTTTTTCTTTTTGGGTTTAAGGATTTTGGAAGTTTTGGGAACTTAGTATTGAGGCGTGGGTTCACGCAGGGTGTGGAGCCACCATGAGGTGGTTTAGATTTGGCCAGTCGGAATTTTTTTGTAGTTGTTGTGGGCAGTGGTTACACGACAAAGTATTTGTAGATATGGCCATTATTAGTGACTTTAAGTTCGAGAGGGCAATGTTAGAATGAGAAAGTTTCTTGTTTGAGATCCCGTTAGTTGCAAAAATAACCTCTCTTTCAATAGTTAATATAAAAAAGTAATAAGGAATCGAAAATATGCAAGGGCCAACTAAAATTTTGTACGATCATTGATTGACACTACATACTAAATTTATAATTGTAACGATATTGTTGGAGATGAAACTAACCATTAATTGATTTAGTTTGTTTACATCATATTCAAATTTCAAATAAAGATCTTAAAGTTACTCTTGAGTAGAGATGATCTAATAAAACTAGTATATATAATCTGATTCATGTAATTACTAGAGTTCCATATATTAGTAATGTTTCCATATCCATTACTCTAGTTTGGGAATTGGAGTTTAAAAACGGTTCTGTCTAACCAGAGAAACCTTTGATTAGTCATGATCAAATGCGGTTCTGAGAACCGCCTTTAAAAAAAGCCATCGAAGGCGGTTACAAACCGACTTTAAGAGGCTAGTATAACTGCCTTTATTAGGTTCCAAACTCGGAACTGATGAATGATGGTTGCGACCTTCTTTATATTTCAAATCAAAACCTTAGTATTGTGGCACGACCCTTGAAGCATTTCTGAACTCGGAGATAGCTTTCGAACTCGGAAATATGTCTACTCTGGGTTGGTTCTTCATTATTGGTTCCTACACCGGGTCTAATTTTCGCACATCCTCGGGTGAAAAAATGCTTGGAAAATATTTAGTTCATTTCCTCTTCTAAATTTTGAAGGGAATTCGGCTCAGCCATTTCTGAATTTGGTATAGAATGCCGGTGCTATTGGTTGAATGGCAAATGAAGAGGGGAAAGTCTTCCGAATTCAAAACTGTGGCCAGATCCTGTGGTAAAACATTTATTTCATTCATAATCCTAGATTTAAATAGCATCTATTTACAGATTCACAATGTGACAAAATACAAGACACAAGGATACACTCGAACAAAGTTCTATAGATAAAGCTAAGTAATAATTTTTCTACAGATAGGAATAGAAATCACTAGAAATCTATTCCGCACAATCCATGTAATTAATATTTACACAATGTACGTTACTCTACCACGTTAGGACTCCCTAAATTTGTCAAGCGAGTGTGAATTAAATGTCTCGTAAATCAATTTCTTGCAGTGTTGATATCATCTTGCAAATAGGGGTTGATTATCTTCTGAAAAATTTGTGAATAGAAAATTAGCACCAAATTTTGTTGAACAATGAAGATACCCAATGAGTAAAAAAATGGTCACTGGAAAAAACTTTATACTTACTTTATCAAATTCTAGGTAATCAAACCGTACTTGTTGAATGCACTCTGCCATGTATAACATTACCTAATACTCGCACTCCCATATTTTGGCTTGATTCTTGTACTAATATATAGCAACGAAAATTAAGACAATGCTTATCAGAGATAAGTAAAGTATGTAAAATAACACCAGGAGAAACTTGATCTTGATTTTGACCACATCTAAACTTATATCACTTTCTTCGCTAAGGTCACTTATAGCTAATCCCATTTTTTTTTACAAATGCTTCAGATGGTTGGAAGTACAGGGGATCCATTCAATAGACTTTGTTTTTTGGGGACAAGAAAATTAATCTCCTGATATGAATTAGAAAATATCATTTATTATATTTTTATTTATTTAGTATTTTTAGGAGTTAACACTATACTCTTTTTCCCACTGGGTTTTTTAATG
>JAULKM010099570.1:0-10820 GCA_032355605.1 Rubia tinctorum
CACCAACGTCATCACCTCTCCCCACACAACTCCCACAACCACCACATAGCTCTATCTCTCCGCCCGCCACTTCTGCCAATAACCCTAAACCCTAACTTCTCATTCGCCCGCCACCGCTCAACACTAACCAATAGCCCCGTCTCTGGCCCAGAAACCCAGCCCCATAGCACACAAAGCCAACTCGCTTCCAAAATCCCCAACCCCTAACCCGATCTCTAGAAACCCATCCCCATAACTCCCTAAGCCGAGCTCCAAAAATCCAATCTACAGAAACCCAGCCCCATAGCCCCTTGACCCGCCTCCGACGCTAGCGAAATCCCTATCTCCATGCCACTAGTTATACCATATCCGACGAGATGACGTTGCACATGGGGGCAGTGAATGAGCGAGAAGAAACAACGATGAGAAGCGCTCTAATGTGCAAGTGCACTGTAGAGGTTTGAATTTGTCTGCAGCGGATGACTTGGAGCTATGGCGATGGAAATTCAGCGACGGGAGGCGGTGGAAGTGAAGAGGAAGTGGGGGCGATAGAGAAGGAGGAGAAACTGGCGGCGGCGAAGGAGTTTGTTATTTTGGGGGCATGAGATGTGAGGTTGCTGAGGGTAAATAGTGTCTTTTTAAAAAAAATAAATTTTTAACTTAAGGGTATAATGGTTATTTCACCTATTTCTGCCCAATTTGATCGTTGAAATTTTGGTCAACGAAGTCTAGGGTTATTTCTGCACTTTCTGATTTTATAAGGTCATTTCTAGGGATGGCAATGGGGAAGGATGGGTACGGATTATACTACATCCAAACCCATGCCAACCTAAAATTTTCATACTCATACTCACCTCATCACCCATGGCGGGTACAATATTAAAATCCACCCTGCCCCATCGGGTATTATCTAAAATCCACCCCACCCCATCACCCACTTGAGTCTTCATACCCACTTCGAATCCATTTTACTCACCCCATTTATCTCCAAAAAAACCAAAATTTTACTTTAAAATTACTAATTTAATATTAAAAATTTAATGATATTTTTCATGAAAATGTTACAAGGAAAACATGTGCATCATGGATAAAGAATAGTTTATTATATAATAAATTAATGTGTACATAGAGGATATAGTAGGGCGGGGGGGGGGGGGTATGAAATAATATCCATGCTCGACCCACTACCCATGACGGGTATCAATTTCCCTACCTATACCTGCTCAACCCCCACGAAAACTACATCCATACCCGCCATATTGGCGCGGATGCGGGACGAACCTCCACCAAAACCCGACTCACACATCACCACCTACCGGCCGACGAATTCTTTCTTCTCATCGTCGCCACCCAAAACCTCCCAACCAATCCCCATCGCCTATTTGCACTGTCGTTAGCCTCAAATTCACACCACCAATAAGAAATTGCGGTAACCCCTCTGATCTCCCCTAAGCCCACCACCGCCGCCCGACACAGCTCTCCACCCATCACCAATCAGCAACATCGACCACAACTAATCGCCAATCGCCAGCCACCACCCATCTCCTTCCCTTATTCTCTCTACTACCACCTCCTGCCGCCCAGCCCAGCCTAGCCCAGCCCGAAGCCCAGAATCAACAACTCCACTTCTACTTGCAAAACCCCTACCTGTGCAGCCCAGAATCAACAATTTCAATCGACCTGTTTCCACCGATCAACAATTTTAGCCAATCAACAATTTCAGCCTAGAAACCCTTACCTGCGAGTTAACGAAACCTATTTCCACCTACCTATCAAAACCTGCACCTCCGTCGCCGCTCAGATTTTTCACTTCCAGGTTAGCCGTCAGCAGCTGAGCCGCCAACTCCGGCTGTGAAACCATGGCACCGATGTTGGATTTGAGGAGCATGAAGATTGACTACCCATACGAAGAGGAATTGGAGATTAAATCCAAGACAAAAAGGGACGGGGTGAAGAAAAGGGAAATTTAGTTTTTTTTTCCATTTTAAAATTTTTCTTTTTCTTTTTCAAGGGGTTAAAGGTCATTTCATTATATTTCGACCAAAATTCCCACTAACAATTGAAGTTAACGGCGTCCATGGTTAGATTGGCACATACATCATAAAGTTAGGGTTATTTTCGCACTTTCTCATTTTGCAGGGCTATATTGGAACTTTCAACCTAAAACTGGAGTCATTTTGGCACTCGAATTTTTTTGAAAGATTAAATACAAACAACCAAATTACATATTAACATCCTACTCTAGACTAAACTTAGAGACACTGACCCGCCCCCTTCCGGCATCGCTAAATCAATCAGCGAACTATGGGAGATCCGCCAACCAATAACCGAGAGGAGGCTCAAGTATTAAGGGTCAAAGATAGAATTTGTAATGTTGATCCCGTTCCTACTACTATACTACCAAGAATGGTAAATAGTGGCAAGTACCGAGGTCTTCCACAGAGATATTAGCAATCTAATAATCAACTAAGCACAACCGTGATCGGGTCGTCAATCCGAACACGTGTTAGGAATAATCTATGTTGGTAAAACACGCATGGGGTGGGGGGTTCAACTAACAACTACAAAGCATGCAATTGATCACATAAATAAACTAGCACTCGAAGAATATTTGTGTAACATGATTAATGTCATTTCGATCATCGATTTCATCACATACAACTATAAGCCTATTCTAGTGTTTATGACACATACTGCGGTCGAAGTTCAACACTTTCCCATACCTGTCACGTAGGGTGCACACACATTCTTCCATCGACACCACCTCCATAATTAGGAGAGTGCAATGATGGCCCTGTCTTCCATGCATATCTAATTCTCTCCTGTATTTTTACGTCCCGGGCACTACACCACGAATGATTCTCCCTAGGCCTAAAAAGGCAAAGGGGCTGAAGCACTTTATCGATGGCTCTAGGGTTGTAAAGCTAACCCTAGTTTGCTACACAATCTATCTCAACCCGCTACCATTCGGACCAACTCATCGGCTTACTAGTGCATGGTCTATCGTAACATTAACAACGACAACCTACGTGCACATACCCATGTGGATCCGAACCCATCATTACCCCCAAAAGCATATAGGTTTCCCTCCCTAGGGGGTATCAATATTGCGACAACGTGAAACTAGACTTTGGTTTGTGCTAATTAAGTGTGACAATCATGCAATTCATAAACATTAAGAACAAGTAAACATAATATTACAAATCACATTGAAATAGGTTAATCTAGGAAATCTCACAAAATAAACATTAATACATGAATACAAATATAATTCCCAAGTTAAATCCCTACTCCCTAAGCATTGAACCCAAGTATTTCATTGGGTTCAACACTTTTAGGCAAAAGAAAAATAAAGAGAAAAAAGAAAAATAAGCTAGAGAGAAGGAAGAGTGTTTCTCTCTCTCTCTCTCTCTCTCTCTCTCTCTAATCTGCTCTAAAAGATGAAAAGTGAGCACAAACTTAAAGCCTAGTAGACAAGGGCCCATATATATGGTCATAGGGAATTGGGCTTTGAAAAAGGCCAAAAATCCTAGCAACCGCAAACGGCACGGGTGGAACATGGCATGGTCTGTGCCAGCCGAGACCCCTCATACCAGTGCGGGCTATCGGGAGTGGCACAACCTGTGGCCTCATTTCGGCCCAGGGTGTCAGTCCTGGCATGGACCGTCCCCCTCGTGCTAGAGCAGCCCATGTCAATCAGTATGGACCGTCGGCTGGAACTCCATTTTTGCTCTTCTGATCCGCATCCCGTGTCGTTTGGCGCATCCTGTTGGTTAGAACCTCATTTTCTCAATATCTCGGCACGAGCCATGTTTCTCTTCACACCCCGCGTGCTGGTCTTAGCATTGGTGACTTGAAACGATGCGGACGGCGTGAAATGGAACTATTCGCTCCCATACTTAGCCAAATTTTGGAGTGAAAAGAAGACATAGGGTACACGGCCGGCTGGAATTGGTACGACCCGTGCTGGAGCATTGCACGGCTCATGCTAGGTGAAACGGGTCATGCCCAACATGATCCGCACCAAGGACCCCTGGCACGGGCCATTTTGGGTGAAACGGGTTGTGCTAGGTGTGCCCCTCATGCTGGCCTAGTGCGGTCTGTGCTGGTTGTGGCTTGTTCGGCTGGCTGACTTGTTTGCTCCACTACGGAAGAACCGCTGCTCCGATTTGAGAGTTCTTGTAGTTGATTTTATAGTTCTCAAGAAGACGAATTCAATGGTTCCACTCTAAAAGGCTGATTCGTCTCTAATATTACCTATAACTCCGTGAAACTCTCGGACAACAGTTCCTCCGTTTCTTGCTTAGCCTTCTTGAACTTCGAATCCGTCTTTCTTGGGCTCAATTCCATATAATACCATACTGTGGAGTCCATGGCCTTCAATCTAATACCATCCTTGAAAATGACCTTCAATATCTTCTACCATCCTTTCGAATGGCCTTCAAATGTCTACTACCACCCTCGCGGATGGCTTTCTACAAAAAATAATGAAAAAGTACTCACGAGCAACCCACTAATGAGATAAAAAAGGAATATCTAGGTGCCCGTGAATACAAAGTGTCCATTAGCTTCAATTACGTCTACAAAACTTGGGATTTAGACAAGAAAACTGAAAAGTGACCGTCTAAACCCTTTGTCGTGTAAACCTAACTAAAAGTAGCAATCAACCAAACAAAAGATAACAAGTGCATCGGCTAACGCATGCATAAAGGATCACATAAATTCCCCACACTTAAACCTTACTCGTCCACGAGTAAATAAAAACGAGAAAAGATCTAAGCGAAATGTAACTTGCAAAGAAAAGTTAGCCAATACATTCAACTTATTCCCAAGCTACCCTAGTTCCTCCAAAGAAGTAATAATCTCACAACTCTCACACTCCTCGAATATACTAAAGTAACCTAACCACCCAAAATATTTTGAAGAAAAAGGTAAGTACAAAAGATAAGTGTTGAACTAGCTTACTCCCCTGAGTAGTCCGCCAAAAGAAATCCAAGAGTTGTTGCCGAAAAAACCACCAAGGATAATCCAAAATATCCTCAATTTGGTTGTAACTAAAGATAACTCGATATTCTCAACTTAGCTACAACCAAGGATAATGCCGAAAGATCCTCAACTTAGTTTCTATTTTCTCTCAATTTCTCTCATTTTGCCTAGGAACCCTTGAGGGGTTTTCATCCTAGCATTCACACAAGTTGAGCTAACCATCTCACCTTTTTCCACACGGCCTCTCATTTTTTCCTAAGTTTTCCAACCTAGCCGGGCCTAGCCTCTCAATTTTACCTAGGCCTTTCAACCTATCCAAGATTTATTCCCATTTTTGCCCAAGCTGCCCTTTATGATTTCCAACTTAGCCGGGTATATATATTTATTTATTTATTTTAATTTTTCAAAATTTTCAAAAGATTTTGTGTAGCACAAAATGCCCCAAAGTTTTGCTTCATACTACAAAAGATAGTGTAAAAGAAAAAAAAATTACACCACCAATGTTTCAATACACTCCCAAAACAAAAACTACAAAGAGGTTCCCCCACACCTAAAAAGAAACAACTAAAAGTTCAACATCCAAATGGGGAAAGTACCAAAAATAAGAAAAACAACATTCACCAAACAATCATTCCAACAATAATCATAGGCTAAGTCATAAGCACAAGAGATGCTACCATAGAGGTGTTCCAACTCCTCTCCCACAATTAGTTTATGTATTGTCCCCAATGCATATAACTAAGGGAAAAGTTAGAAACACTGAGAGATGCTCAATGTCTCCTCCGGCGTCTGGCCTCATGCCGCTGTCTGCTCGGAACTGGATGGTAGTAGCCCTTTCCGATGCCTGATGTCCTCAGCCTGTTATTGATCTCCCTGATGCCATCCTGCAAGTTCCCCCATATTATCCCTCGGGTGGTGCAGTTGACCGTTGACCCTATCAAAACTCTCTGTTATGTCCCACTCGTGGTGTTTTAGCTACGCGCCAAGCATGTGAACATCATGCTTGACCCCAATAATAGAGTTGCTCAAAGACTGTGCCCAGTCCTGCCTATACAGCTGATAAGTCCACATCTGAGAAGAAAAAGATGACTCAAAACCCAGTAACTCATGCTCCTGGAAAGGGCTGAATAAGAGGTGATACCATGGTTGACTCTCCTACTGAGAATGGAAAGAAACATTGTGCCTGTAGGGCTTAGGGCTTTGGCCAGGTCGGGGCCCATGACTACTCAACTGTGCAAAGTCATCATAGTGGGAGGAGATGTTGTGCTTGTGAGAACTGCTAGTGCCATACCCTACGAAATGATAATGCTCCTCATGAATGATAATTGGCCCCTGATAAGGGGGTGGTCCTCCAAATACCTGATCGAAAGAAGGTGGTGGCACTACGGGATGCTCCAAAAGCGGTGGTGGCATAACATGAGGGAATGTTAGTTGTGGCTGAACATGATGATGATCAATGGGAATGAAATATGTGGGATGCACCGGGACCTACTCCTAATTATCATCCTCCTCCGTGTCATTCTCATCTCTCGGGTAATGCTCCCCCAGCAACACCTGTGAATCTGCATTCGGCTCGATGACGAGATCCTGCAGCTTGAACTTCTTGTTCAAAGTGGTCCTCACGTGTTGGGAAAATCTCATGAACCTCTTGCCCTTGCACAACCAGAAGATAACTCCATTGTTCTCCATTATGAGCTTCGCCTCATCCATGATCGGGTGAGTGAGTGTAAAAGGTGATTGTGGGTTTGCCCTCATCTCATCCCTCACCGGGATGTTATAGTACTAAACCAGAAGCTAGACCATACAACCAATCACTATATTCCCAGTGCAGGACGGCGCCGTGGAAAGATCAATACAATGAGTGATGAAGTCATCCAAGAGATCGAGGAAAGCCCTCCCATTGTACATCGACCAAAGCCCCCTACAATCCTTCTCAGTGGTATTGGTAGCCTTCCCGTGACAATTGATTACCATGCTCAACAATCTGACTACACACCTTAGTGATGGGTGCACTATGTCGATGTTCTTGCTCTCTGTCCCCCTCAGTTGTCCGATGATGGTATCCCAGAACGCATACAACTCAAACCCTACATCCAACTAATTGTACCCCTTCACATCTCTCCTCTGCTTCCATTTGAAGATGTCCGCCAGCTGAGCATAAGTCAGGCCACGTAGCACATCATCCAAATGGAATCTCACAGATCTCATATTTTCCTGTTGTTCTCCTTATTGACAGTAGATAGAAACTCTAGCGTATACCTAGTGTAGGTGGGGGCTACCACTGTAGTGAATTCCTTCATGTCAATCCTCCCTAGATGAACCCTGACGAGTTTGTGGAGTTTGAGAGCTCTAAGGGTCTCTTCATCTGTAAACTTAGTCTCCAAAATAGGGCGCCTTACTAGGAATCCATGCCTCTCATTTTGGTCCCAAGTGAGTTTGGTCATCCCCATAAAGGGTACACTAGGTTTCCCTCTCTGTGTACGATAGATGATGGAAACAAAAATATAGCAACTAACAACAGGAAAAATCTAGCAAAGCTTTCACCAAACACCCCCAACACAGAAAAATGTCTTCCAAAATAATTCTACCAACCACACTAACCACCAAAACTTTCAAGCATTCAAATAACCAAACCACAAGAAATTCACAACTTCTACTTCTTCAAATAAGCAAGAGAGCTCGATCAAGTACCTCAAATAGCGAATGTGGTGAAATATTTGCTCGAGGAATGTGTGAAACTCCTCCTAGATCAAGTCAAATCAACTCCAACACCCAGAATGGACAAAAAATTGAGTTTTTGGGAGAAAACTCTATTAAAGGCCAAGTTGGTCTTCGAATTTTCCAAGAAAAACCGTGCAGTTTCTAAGGATAAATTTTAGTGGGTTGGGTAGGTCGTGGAAAGATGAATATTTTGATACCAAGTAAGGAGTGAATTGGATGAAAATTGAGGGAGTTATGGCTAAAAGAGTGTGAGAGGGAGTTTAGGCTAGTTTGAGAGGAAGAGAAGAGAAGAGATGGTGTTGAGGTGAGGATGCAAGCACGAGGAGGGGTTATATAAGGTCTAGGATGGGTGTTAATTGGGCTATGAGGGTAGGCAGCACAAATCCCTAGTGGGGAATCCATGCCGACACATGGCACCGTGCCACGTCAGGGGGACCTCGTGTTGATGCGTGTCATCCTCATGTTGGCGCGTGTCGGCCTCATGCCGGTGCATACATTGCGCCTCTTGTTAGCCACGTCAGCTTCGCGCTGATGGGCCTTGGTATGGCCCGTGTTGCTTGGCACAAATCGTGTTGAGTCCTGGCACGAGGCCTCCTTACCTTGTTCCGTTCCAACTTTTTCATGTCATACCTGCATCCAAAAACACTAAAAACCAAGAGTAGTATTGTTCCAAACAAAATTGAGGACTGAATTTTTCTAAAAAATACCACAAAAAATTAACACTCCCATAAAATTTTAAAATAAAATATTTTTGAAAAACCACTAATATTGAGCACCGTGTTTTTATTGTCATCCTTGCAACTTATTATTTCATGCAATTTTGGAAAACTAATAACAACGATTTGATGGGTCACCAAAATCACCACCCTTGACACAACTAACAATCATGTCCTTGTGGCTGGGTCTCCGCATTACCCTTAGTTGGCCCTTAATCCAAACATGTCCATCCTCTCAATCATAGATACATTCTTGTTGATTTTGGGAATAGGAAGGGGTTTAGGAGTGGTCAATTCCTTAACCCCGCTTCTTTTTCTGCTGCAAGTTAGTGTGCAATATCGGAGGCAGAGCATCTTTAATCACACTAGAAGAGACATGTTCATCAACGAGCGTATCATTACACGGTTCATTCATACAATAAGAGCATGCAAGGTTTCTATATCGGGTAACACCTCCCCATCTTCAAGAATCTCATTTAGGCATTTAACATTTTCAATCATGCAAGATCCATCATGATGAGCAAGTTCTCACATAAGGTTATGCCTTTACACACAAGAGAGGGATTAGGTGAATCACACTTAGATCTATAAATATCAAAACCTACTCTACCCACGTCACCTTCTAAGGTTAGTGTTTCTGAATGTACATCAATCTTAGTTCTTGATATTTTAAGAAAAAGTCTCCCCAATAAAATCAAGGGTGCACCACCATTGTTCGCTACATCAAGGACATAGAAGTCCATCATAAACACCAACTTGCCCACTCGCACAATCACATCCATCACTAGTCCATGAGGACTAGCTTGGGAGTGATTGGCCATTTGGACGATTACCGTAGTTTCTTTAAGTTCACCTATTTCTAGGTTCTCATAAATGCAATAAGGTATGGCATTAATAAAAGCTTCGAGATCAATTATAGCATTTTTCACCAATTTACCACCCAAATAAATAGGAATTGAAAACATGCTGGGTTCATCATATTTCTTAGACAAATTTCTATGATTTAGAATAGCAACTTTCCCTACTTTCAATTTTCCTAAATTCTTAAGCCGATTGTTCCTCTTTTTAGGGCATGAAACTTTCAATAATTTAGCATATGAAGGCACATGATCAATTAATTCTAAGAGTGGAACACTAACCTCAACCTTCTCCAAGATTTTTTTGATGTGCTCGTCATTGGTTGTCACCTTCGGCCTTCCCCTAAGTGCACTAGGGAAAGGTGGTAGAAGATTCACCCTAATCTCAGGTGTTGGAAGCTTTTTGATGGGTTCCTCCACAACCAATTTTTTCTCCTCCAAGTTGGTTTTGTTGCTTTCCACGACCAAGTCGTCCTCTTGTAGGATTTCCTTCTTGGGTTCGAGCACCTCCTTCCCGCTTCTTAGCCTCAAAGACTTCACATTCCTTGGATTGACCTCCAGTTGGGAAGGAAGCTTGCCGGACTCTTTGTCTTCAAGTCGGCTCATCTAGGTGGCAAGTTTTCCTACTTAAATCTCAAGATTTTTGTTGCTTGAGAATGCCCTAGTCCCGAGATCTTCAATCTCTCGCCTTGTGCGCTCCTCAAAAACATCATGCTTCTTAGCCAATTGAGATATTTCTTCAAGGATTTCCTCTCGGTCAAACTTGTGAAGTGAGGCATTGTTGTTGGAAAGCCCTTCTCCCCTAGGATAGGGTTGAGGTGGATCTTGTCTACCTCGGTCGTACTCTTGCATTTGGTTCTACTCGCGCCAACAGAAGTTAGGGTGATCGCGATACCTCGGATTGAAGGTGTTTGCATAGGGAACTTGCATTTTGCCTCCTTGGTTCCCCCCAGAACCCATTTTGTTATCCCCTACCAAACTGTGGCCTATTTACACCATTGTTCAAATCCAATGCCTTAACTTCTTCCATATCTTCCACCACTTGCGGGCAAACATTTGTGTGATGATCAAGGCTGCAAATACTACACACTTTTGCTTGTTGACCCCCCTTTTTCATGAACTCTTTCATCATTGAGGCAGGAGCTTGGACTTGCTCCTCTAACTTAGGGGATTGAGACGGTTTATCTATGGGCTTCACCCTAGATCTTGTACCAAACTGCCTCGTACCGTTTTCCATATCCTCGAAGAGTTCCATTTCCACTCTTGAGCTCTTGTTGGCGATTGAACCAGTGCAAGAGGCGTTCACCTGATGAGACGTCAAATACATGTGTTTTCCGAAGCATTTAACATCTATTTTGTTATATTTTTGTTGGAAGATTGCTAGATTTAGGTAGATTTACATCATAAGGGGTTTAGATGACCATTTTGGTTTTCGTATCTAAATCCTCCATTTTGCAACCTAGTTTGAGTCGAATGGATTTTTAGTCCTTACGAGCATATAGATTTCTTTTTGTAAGCTTAATTTGTAGATTGCTTGTAAGCACTTTGGAGTATTGTATTG
>JAULKM010099571.1:0-10819 GCA_032355605.1 Rubia tinctorum
GACAAATGTAAACCTCGTGATTTTTAGGATATAAATTTTAGTATTCTTTGGACAAACTGATATTCTGTAGAGTTAACTTCAATTTGTTTCGTCTTTTTCAGCCAGATGTAAGTACTTATACAAGGTCCTCTGGACTGAAATAAGTGAGAATTTAATTTAGTTTTACTACGTGTGACAGATTGCATATGATGTTGTTTGCTTAAATAGCTGGTTTATTTGTATTGCCAAAGTCCCGGTAGCATCTGTTCTTTTGCTGTCGAAACTCACCATTGGATACGGTTAACATTCTGCCAGTTCTTTGATGGATGTAGTGAATTAGTTAGAAGATTGTATGCTATTCTTTCTTCTTCTTCTTCTTTAAATGGTATAGAGTTGCAAGTGAACACATTCCTACAATCAAATGTGATTTGTGGTACCTATATATAGGGTGTTTGACGGGGGCTTACAAGTTGTTTTGCTTATTGGCTAAGCACTTTTAACTGTATTGTAAAGTGTTAAAAAATAAATTATTTTGTAGAATTGGTCTTCTTCTGCTTTCAAAATAAGTGAGTTTTGTTTTAAGTATAGCTCTGTCAACCGCTCCCTTGATCTTTCCCGTTTGTGCAGCATTACAAGATGGGCATTGGCCATCTTCTAGGTAACACAAGTTTTTTTCTTCGCAAAGTGAAATTAGTGGTGTAGGTTAAATTGGAAAGACAAAAAACAAATTTAGTGGATGAAAATAATCTAAGATTTATCGAAAGAGAAATGTGTCAATATAAAAGATCATTTCAAATAGGGACAATTGTAAAGATCCCCCCCGGGTCGTCGACCCCTGCGACGTGCCCTCCTCCCATTAGCTCCTGGCACGGTGTGTATGTATGATTGTTTGCCGATAACAAAATGGTTTGAAATCTTGGTAATTGTGAATCCCGCGTCCCAACAAAATTTTGGCTGACTTTTCTCCTCTTCCTCACTTACTTCTTCTCAGATATATTCAATCTTTGCCTTTGGTCTCCTCCTGAATGTGTCCCGGTTGGCAAAGAAATTGGTGAGCCTTCTCAGATTTATTCAATCTTTGCTTTTGGTCTCCGCCTGAATGTGTCCTGTTTGCCGACGAAATTGGTGAGCCCGCCGCGACGGTGTAGGAGAAAAGCACTCGGCGCCTATTGTGTAAGATTGAGGGTTTCCACTCAAACGTTGGCGCGCTAACCAGAGGTTGCTTTGGGGAGTCAGGTATTATTCTGGTTTCACTCGGGTGCCTTTGGTTTATTTGTTATCGGCTCAGGCTGTCCACAGGTAAGAATATAAAATCCGTTGATTCTGCAGTAGACGAGTTAGTTCGGTGTAGAGTAAGGACAGAAGCGTAGGAGGCATATTTGTTGTCTTGTTGAAGATTCTGTAATTCTTTTGAAGCTTATAATTTAATGGATTTTGACCTCAACCTCGATCTAGTAGAATCTCCTTGTTCTCCTGCCCTTCTACCATTTGATTTAAATGAAGATATTAATGTAGATGAAGTGCTATATGTTTCCAACGATATGTTTGTAGAAGTTTGTCCTGCAGATGGTGTGGAGAATGGTAGGGTTGCCGGGGATATTCCCTCTATGGAAGGTTTGGAGAATGGGGACGAAGATGAGTTGTTGATTGACATGGATGAGCCAATTGTCGAAGGGTTGGTTGAGGATGGAGATCTTATTTTGAGGATGATGGGGCATCCGGAAGGTGCAGCAGATGTCGGAAATAGGAAAAGTGGGTGCGTAGATGTTGTGGCGATACCTACTAAAGGGATGGAATTCAGCACGGGAGAAGAATTTGTTGCTCACATTCATCGATATGCACATTCTCAAGGATTCCAAGCTCGGATTAGGAGTTCCGATCGTTATGAAGAGTACAAGAATGTTGGTGCTCCCTGTAGGGCTACTGGTGGGCGGATTATGGAGAGTGCGTACGCGCAACATTATAGAATACGTATGGTTTGTCAACGGCAGGGAACCTTTATATCAAGAGCAGCATCTACAACTACCTCTTCCCAGACGTGCAAGAATGATTGCCCATATGGTGTCATTGCGAGGCACCAATTAAGCGGAAGTGGGCTGTGGAGGATCTCTAGCGTTAAGGGAAACCATAATCATGTTTGTGAACCAACCGATTCCCGACACTTGCCACGTTATCGGGTCATTAGTATGTCCGATAAGCGGCTGATGACGGAGATGAACAGTGCGGGTGTGTCCGTGCCTCACATCTTTAACATATTCGTGAATAGATACAAGGGGTACCATGATGTCCCTTTCACCGAAGCAGATTTGCGTAATTTTCTTTATCTTCAATCACGGGAGCTTATGAAACACGGTGACTTTGCTGCTATGGAGATTCATTTCAATAAAATGAGGGAAGAGTCGCCTGGTTTCTTCTATGAGTATGATGTCGACGAGGACAGGAAGTTGAAGAATGTATTTTGGGCGGATTCAAGGTGTAGGGAGGCGTACAAAGAGTTTGGTGATGTTGTATCATTCGATACCACCTTTGTCTCAAATCGTTATCGTATGCCTTTTGCGCCCTTCATAGGTGTTAATCATCATGGCCAGTCAATGTTGTTTGGTTGTGCACTGCTTGGGAAGGAGGACGCCGACACTTTTGTGTGGTTGTTCAACACTTGGAAGAAGTGTATGGGGAAGGATCCAGGATGTATTTTAACCGACCAGGACAAAGCAATTGGTACCCATATTTCTACTGTTTTTGTCTTTCTTAACTGCTTGGTTGTTCTTGCAATTCAGTGGAGATTGTGAAGCTGATTGGCTAAAGTAGTTGGTATATTCTGTAAACAACCTTTTTAATGTTGTGTGTTATGTTTGTTTTTTAAATAGGAAAGGCGATTGAAATTGTTTTTCCTCGTTCGAAGCACCGGTGGTGCTTGTGGCACATTATGCGCAATGCTGCCAAGAACCTTGGAAGTATGTCAGTTTGGGATGAGTTATACGGGGAGATACTGGGATCTCTGCATGATTCATTGTTGGAGGAGGAGTTCGAGGCTAGGTGGAAGGAAATCCTGGTGAAGTACGACGTCGAAGCCAACCCATGGATGGTGGAAATGTATGAGAGGAGGGCGAAATGGGTTCCAGTTTATTTCAAGTCTGATTTTTGGGCGGGTATGTCCTCGACGCAGCGAAGTGAAGGGATGAACAATTTCTTCAAGGGGTTTGTGAATGTGAACACGAATCTGACGAAGTTTGTGGAGAGGTATGGCCAGGCAGTGTGCAAGAGGATCAATGAAGAGGAAGATGCGACGTTCAAGTGTGTGAATTTGCGATCTCGTGATACAAGCTCCCATCCCTTTGATTGTGTTTTTGAGAAATTGTTCACTAGGGCTAAGTACTTGGAGTTCCATAAAGAAGTGGTTGAGATGGGCAAGAACAGGGGGACGTTAGTTAGGTCAGTTGGTGGGGTTGTTCAGTATGATGTTCGTGTGAAGTATTTTCGGGCCGGATGGACCAAGAGGCGGGACTTTTCGGTCACGCTTGATAGGAACTCCATGGATATTATGTGTGCATGCAAGAATTTCGAGTTCCGGGGGATATTATGCGCTCATGCACTTCGTGTGTTTTGGGAGGAGGAAGTGAGTGATGTTCCAGAGAAGTATGTATTTCGGAGGTGGAGGAAAGATGTTCCCAGGATTTATTTGAAGGAGAAATACCCAATGTCGACTCTGTATGGGAAAACCCAAGTGGGATTCGTTAGGTACGAGGCAATGCATAGCATATGTGATGAAATATGTGTTAAGTTGATGAAT
The DNA here is from genome assembly GCA_032355605.1 of Rubia tinctorum. NCBI lineage: Eukaryota > Viridiplantae > Streptophyta > Magnoliopsida > Gentianales > Rubiaceae > Rubia > Rubia tinctorum. The sequence goes on from JAULKM010099571.1 coordinate 3,770, forward strand.
GATGAGAAGTTGTACCAGGAAGGAATGCGTAAACTTGGGAAATTGAAGTCGGACTTGGAGGCAAAGTCGCAAACGGTTGATGGGTTGAGGCAGGATTTTTTGGAAGGGATTGGAAGAGTGTACACTCGGAAGCCGTCCGTTGTTCAGCAAACCGGACACGGTGTAGGTGAAACTGTGGGCGTGGGTGATCTTGAAACAGTGAAGGACCCAGTTGATAGGAGGGGTCGTGGTCGTGGCCAAATCAAAAGGAAAAAGTCAATGGCAGAGCGCAATTCTAGTTGTCGCCGTGGTGCACACATAGGTAGAGGTAGGGGGGCCTTAAATCCACGAACAATTCCCATTGTCGGGCATCTGGACCGGAGTACGTGTAACAACCCAACGGCTCAGGTGAGAAGGTTTAAAAAAATTTGGCCGAGTGCTCTGTTTTAAAATCTGTTTGAAAAGTATTTGTCCTTCATTGTCCTTCAATTTCTTGTGTTGTGTTGTAGTCGTTCTTTGGGCGGTGGTGTGGTGGCAACGGTGATGGAAGTTGTGCCGGCGGTAATGGTAGATCCGGAGCTCAAGGGTCTTCATCTTATATCCCTTTATTTGGTGGTTCTCAATCCTTTCGGTGAATGTATGGAATAACTGAAATGAGGTAATTTGCAATTCCGAAAGTTGTTGAAGAGAATAGGTTTTGGTACTTACGTTGGGAGGGTAGTTTTTATTTATATGTTGTTTTAAATCGATGGACTGGGCCTAGTGTTTACTTTGTAGGTATGGGCTGGGACATAGTAACCGTATTTTGACCCACCGATAAGGAAATGTTGTAGTATAATCCCTCTTCATGATGATATTCATTGAATGTGGATGTTGAAAACTTATTTGGTAGAAGGCTACATTTGGTAGATCTCGATTTGGAATGCATGCAGACATAAGTGTTCCTTTTGAATCCTATTATTTGCGACAAGTTCTGTAATGTATATAAAAATTGCATGAACATATGACTCTGATTGTTTTCTTCTCATGTCCTTCATTGTAGGTAGCCGCATGTGTAGTGACAGTTGGTAAAATATGATGTGTTTCATACATTTCCAGTGGATCCCTATGAATGGAAACATTGATTTTTGTTCGATAATACTTCCATCGCCATTGTATTACAGAATGGATACAATGGTGGAAGATGATGGACTAGGTATGCATACATATTGTCACGAGAACACTAAGACATTAGTCCGATGAAATTACGCAGAAGCATACTAGGTGATGATGAATGAGACACATGGCTGGGGCTGAACCGTCCGGCTAATTGCGTCCCATGGTGCGATTCGGCCTGGTGTAGTAGCCAAAGTTAGACTGATCAAGTACATGTCCAATATTATCCCTGCACATGGAAACAGTGGGTTTTAGGCAGATAGTTTGACGTATGTAGTGAAGAGCGACATTTGTGTGGGAGGAGATAAAAGTACAGAATGAAAATGTAAACCAAGGAATCCAAATAGGCAATGCATGCTGAAGCAACTTGTTCAAGACCCAGTAAAAGGTGTCCTATTTGCATTAGAATTCAGTTAATTAATCACACTTAATGAACTAGAACTCATGCCTTTGCGTAAAAGTAGTTGTTTTCATGTTAACGTATAATTAGCTGAGGATGTTGTGTAAATTGCACTTCGTACATTAAATCCCATGGTCCTTCAAAGAAGATATTGTTGCAATCTTGAGGTAATGGGCTGAATACGTTGAGTAGTAAGTAGAGAAATGCACCAAACATTAATATGTTCCTATGCACAGGTTGTAACTCCTCTAATCTTATGTGCATGCATCGGAGTGTTGAGTCATAGTTTCATTGTAAATCAATCCCATTGCCTTGGAACGTAAGGCTTGAAATAACCTGGATGGAGACTTACTGGTTTGAGTGAACCGTGACACATGTTGTGTGACATGCCAGACTCGGATGGACCCAACTTTGGTGCACTGCAAATTTGTGATTTGCAGAGAACACAGTTAGCCCAATGTATTGTCAATGGAGATGCTGGTCTGAAATTAATAACAGCACCGCAAGATCAACCAGAGTCTCGATTCACCTGTACATCAGCGCATTTGTGGAAGTGAGAATGCCTTTTGAGAATTGAGCGATTTTATTTACGTAGGTAAATAAAATGTACCCTGATGGAGAAAGGTACAACTACAAATATAAATTGGTATAGAACCTTGGAACTATCGTCACCGTCACCGTCACCGTCTCCGCCGAATGGGTAGGCGCGTGCCGGTGAAAAAACATGTGGATAATGAAATGGAAATAAAATTTGGCAGGAACAGAGTATTTGGGAGCATTATTTTGCATACCGCAGAAACACAAAACAAACGCATGTAGATTAGTTCGACTGAAACAGAGTGGACGGTGTCGGGGAGAACCCTAGACTTTTCATTACCGAGGAACCCCACACGGATTGTGGTGGTGGTCTGAACTTGAGGTAGTTGGTGTACGATGATTTCTTGACTCGAGCAACACCTTAAGCCACCTGTTTGTTGAACTTGTGTTGAAGGAAACAGAGAAACGTTGACATGTGGAACTGGGAGTTGAAGCCTTGGAAAAGTAATGGATGAGTGAGGGGTAAGTATGTTGGAAGAAGGAAACCCAACTCACAGCGTATGTAGACGAAAAGCTTGGTGAGGCGGCGGAATGGTAGGGGCTCCGGAGCCGACAAATATGTTGCCAACCAGCCTGCAGCCCAGCTGATTCGATTCGGTCGATCGGCAATTGTTGTATTAGCGGATCTGGTCTAAGATTGTGATAAGATATAAGGAGACGGTGTAGGGTTGCGGCAGTTGCAGATTTGTCGAGTTCATAGGGTTTAACACAGTCGACCGGAGGATGGCGCTCATGGCATATGTAGTGACTATATATATATATGAATATTTTATTATGAATTGAAATAGTGTGATGTATATTTTGTGTCTTATGTTTAAATTGAAATGAAATGTTATCCAAAATATGAAAGTTTAGTCATCTGCGTGTAAAATACATGGGTTATGAAGCGAAACGATTAATTTGGTCAGAAATCATCACGTACAGATGCAATTAAAAATGATTATATCCATGATATTTTATTTAAAATTTTGAAAGTATTTATTTATATGTTGCGATATATTGTAAAATGTTATCATAATTATGTGTATCTCATTGTAATGAATAACAATAAAAATTAAATGACATAAGTAGTCACACTTATTATAAAATGTCCTCATTTAACAGTTAGTCGGTTTAAGACAAGACTTTGCCATACAAGTCTGTAATAAATAATATTTAGACATATGTATATGAAAAGAATAATATTTGCACATAGGATACTATTGATTTCGTCCTACCAAGTAATATACGAACTTGCACACGAACTTGTAACAGAAGATCGAGGGGGGCATTAAGGTAGAGTGCAACTATAGCCCGGATGGAGTAATTTTGTTAGCATAATTTGTAATTATGCTTTAGATTCGAATAGCAAGCACACTTGACATGAATTCGTTGGTGTAACACGTACTTGCACACGAACTTGTAACAAAAGATCGAGGGGGGGCAGTAATGTAGAGTGCAACTATAGCCGGGATGGATGGAGTAATTTTGTTAGCATAACTTGTGATTATGCTTTAGATTCGAATAGCAAGCACACTTGACATGAATTCGTTGGTGTAAGACGTAGTTGCACACGAACTTGTAACAAACGATTGAGGGGGGTTGAGGTGCGTATAGAAGAATGGCGATTACTAGGGGTTGATAGGTTGTACTATTAGAACATTTGGTAAGAGTTGATAGAAGATGCAGTTGTTATTAAGGGTATGTTTCCTGCGAAACGTTTATTCCTTAAGTAATTCGAAGATGGTGGCATAATGTTTAATATTGTATTGAACTATGTCATCTAACATTACCGAATATGCTGGTAGCCGTATCGAAGCGTTCATCGATGATCTACGCACATGGACTGTGTTACTATGATTGTGATGCAAATTTGAAAAACGGAGTTGATGTTATCAGTGTTATTGACAGTGAATGCGATTAATGATTCTGATGTTTGACATGGATATCGTAAGACTTAGTTTTGACGGAGTTGTATGTTCTCACCTTTCCTAACTCAAGTTTTGAAGTAGTCGTCAGTACTGAAGTGATGTGTAATTTTAACGGTGGTGGTAAAATATTTACATCTGAGCAGTATAATCTGTGTTGTCATGGGGTCTTGACTAGGTACAACACCATTCGATATTTTACAATTGAATGATTCGGTTTATATTGTTGCCATAACAATGGTTAAGTTAAATTATTCCAAACATTTAGGACGCAGAGTTTGTAACAGGTTTTGTTCTTGAATGAAAGATCAATATTCTTATTCTATTACTGGTTTGTAACAGGTTTTTTCGAACCGACTAATTGTTAAACGGTGACAAATTATAAATAGTACGACTAATAAGGTAATTTGGCATTTACTTTCATTTATTCCAAAACATTACATATGATTATAATAGACTTCTAAATAGAAACGCAAGATATAAATAATTAAAATGGGTATTAATTAGCGTGGACCTTATTGTAATTTTGGTTAATCGGCCTGATTTTGGAATTTGCCCACGCCTCATTAAATGTTGAACTTGATTTACTTGGATTTACCTTATTAATGCTTTTGGCGCCCTGTTCTCCCGCCAATTGGGCAGCCAAAATCTCATCTTTTCCTATCTCCGGTGGCGGGAAATTGCGAAAAAACATCTGCCACCAAACTCATAAATTGGCCCAACCCCTTTTCGCAAAGTACCAATCCCATATTTTAGAATTTCTGCTCATTCCTACAAACTTGAAGGTTCATTTTTCATTCACCAATGTCTTCAAGCCGGAACAACATATCCCGGAAGCGGAAATCGCTGGATGACGATAACCCATTGTTTGCGGAAATCTCAACCAACGCACTGCGTACTCTTTTCGAAGGAATGAGTGCTCGTTATTATGGGTTGAAGGAGGAGATGGAAGAACTTTTCAGAAGAATTATTTCAAAGGGAGGTGGTTCCAATCTGAAGCAATTCCTAGTAGGGGAACCCCCTCTGGTCATGCTAACTGATATTTATGACGGTGAGGTTTTTAGAAGTAGTAACGTTGGTGTGAGAGGGGGAGCCCGTAAGAAATTATGCCTGGAGACGCCCTCGCCGGTAAAGTCAACCGTAGGAGACAAATCCACCCCTGAGTCGTCTTAGGAAATTGTTTTCCTCGGATTCGTGGCTGTGAATTTCCTCCCAAAGGCCTAGTCTCGTCATGCCCTGAAAGCCATTTAGTTTTCGCCATAACTAGTTGTAATATTGTTACTGAGGCTATGTACGAGTTAATTGTTTTGAAAAGCTGTTCCTTCCAGTACATAACTACAACGAATCTACGATAGAGTGTTCTCTTCTTTTAATTCATTTCTCCAAACAACATTTTTCAGAACAATGCCTCCTTGTTTGCCAAGATTATATAATTCATTAATCCACACATTTACTTAGGTACATTAATTTTTCATAGAGGTGTCAATTCGGGTTATCGTATCAAGTTTGTGTCGGGTTGGAAAAGTGTCGTGTCGAAACAGGTCGGACTCAATGTTCGGGTCTGGGTTTGACAACTCTAAATGTATTCATAGCTAATTTACCATATCCCTCCGTCCGTCCGTGTTTATTAAATATATACGTTGACGCGATCGTTAGTGTTTTCGTTCGACCATCAATTTTCCTAGTGATGCAGTTGGACGTAGAAAAATAATACTTCGACAAACTTTTCTACTTATGCGGTCAATCTTTTCTAGTTATTTATTAGAGCATGTTGTCACATTTTGATAAAAAATACTACAATGAAGTAAGTAGATAATTTAGGGTAAGTAGGAGGGAGTATTTATTTCTTCCCGATCCTTAATAATTTAGGGTAGGTTCGATGAAGTATTTATTTCTTCCCGATCCTTAATAAATTATGATTGATTATATGTAATGGAGAATTAGGACCAGTAACGTAATTCTAATACGCCCTATGGTTTCTGAAAGATGACTCCCTTTTTTAAAAAAAAAGTGACTTTAATTTCATACAATAAAGGACTATAAACATTTTCTTTCTAGAAACTACATGTTACGTAGAATTCAAAGACACCACACATAACATTCGTTACTGTATGCAATTAAAATTAGCGATAGTCAAACATGCCTTAGAAATTGTTGTAGTCAAACAGAGCCAATGTTAGAAAATCAGAGGGAGTATAAGTGAAAGCCTGAATTTAACAAACGGTTGAATTAAGGGTCCCACTCAATGTTTGTGTGCAAAACTCGTATCTGCTACCGGACCCATATGCACATGTGTTAAAGTAGTGGCCACATATCCACTATCTATTGCTTCAGGTTGAACCACTCCACGGAGCCAGATCTAGGAACTTGTCTTCATTGATCTTTCCCAGCTCTGCGATACAGGTACATGCTCTAAACTCTTGTGACCCACTGCGAGAATTAGGGTTATTTGGTAATTCCAATTGCTGTTTTATTCATATGCGTTGCTGTCTACAATTTCCAGGAATGGAGTCATCCAGTGGCAGTGATGCACGCATCTCTCTCAACCCTGTGTTGTGCAGGGAATGTAAACAACATACCCGCATAATGGTTTCACGGACGATAAGGAACCCGGGAAGGCTATTCCACAGTTGTCCAATTCAACACGGGTTCCAGCAATGGGTGGCGATGGAGGTTGTGAATTCGGAGGGACATAGCACTGCCACATCACCGGAGTCAGGGAACGAGTTAAGGAGAAGGGAGGTTGACAGGGAGCATGAGAGGCTAGTGGTTGCAGCAGAACCAATTGTTGCCAACCCGGTTAACTGCAACTGTAGGGGTGGTTATTCTGCAATCACAATTCTTCATGTGATGATGTTTGGGGCTAATTTGCTAGGACTAATCATGAATGTTATGCGCGGGAACTGTTAGGTTGTTCCCACTGCGTTTCGCGTAGAATAATGTAGGCAAGGAAGCATGTATCCTGTTGTATTTTGAAAGCTGTTGTGGTGGCATATTGTTGAACCGTCAATG